>JAQGBH010007380.1:0-11086 GCA_034698265.1 Sminthurinus aureus
CCCACTTTTGCATTTTCAATCGGCTCCTCCCACGAGTAGGAGGGGAAATTGAAAATTCTAAGAGAACTTATATTTTTGATTTGTCCATACCTATATGGTTACCATATCAAAAATTCATTTCTAGACATCGATTGTGTCGTCTGCATGATTGCTCTTGTAATGGCTGAAGTATATGATGATGTTTTACAAAAATAAACAGTTACTTTAATGCATAAATACTATAAAGAATAATAAAGACATGTAATAACATGTAATGTTTTTAGTATACATTGTACATGCATGATAATAAATTACCATTATTGTCGGAAGCTTAAATCGGGCATAAACCGTCACACTTGATATTTTGTCTCCCAAGTAAAACAGTTATCTACCTACCTACATGTACTTGCATAATTGGTGGTCTAACTTCTAACTGCTCCATAATACAAAGTATTTTATGGTACTCAGATGAATGTTCTTTTACTTTGTGTTTTCAAAATAAAAACTATAGCATATGACGTCATAAAAGTATACCTTTAACTATAATAACTAGATAGAAAAGCAAAACAAAAGACATGAATTACAACACGGTGTTAACTTTTATATTTTTCTATATATATAATATAGACACATTGTACAACATAATAAACTCCTTTTACTATGACATAATATAAGTTCATACTCTTCCTATACAGAACCTGAATATTATACTTTTGTATAATTTTCATCTCATTTTCATAAACACACAGTATGTTCAATACTTAAATACCGGTTAGGTGTAATATTGCACATGGAATAAAAGTATATGGTTGAACAGAAAACCAAGAAGAAAGCTGTTCGATAAGTGCAGAAACCTTTTCATTTCTAGGAATTCCTATTATTTTCTGATTTGAATTTTTCTAGATATTCCATTTGCATATGTTTAGGTTCATGAATGTTTTGCATTTCGTTGTGATTATGTGTATAACATACCTTAAGTAGGAGGTTGGCACACTTACATGCAAAGAGTTACTTCAATACAGCAGGTAAAAATGACAGTATAGTTAAGTATGGTGATTTTTTTTACAATATTTTACCGTTTAATTTTCTGCTTCTATACATTTCCTCATTATTTGACAAGTCTGTTTGTATTTCTGGTTTGTGACTCTCAACGCCAAGAAAAGAAAACCTTACAAGATTCAAGGATTTTTCCAAATGCCTTTCTATCGTTTCAATAATATAGCAAGGATTGAAACACGTATGTTTATGAAACAGCAGATATACCCTTGAACGACATTTTATTGTATTTTTTCCCAGACGATATACCTTATTCAATTTAAGAAAAAGACAATTACTACATTACATAATCTACTAATAGGTATTTTATTTTTGTGTATTTCATGTCCATTTCTCATTTCTCGTCTCTTGTCTATCATTCATATGTCGTCAAACTCATTATTTAACACTAGTAATAGTAATCAAAAGTAAAACACTTCATATTTTAAATTACTTTTAACTTTTTGTTCATGATACGGTAAGTGAAAGTAGGAAAATAGAATAAAAAAGTATAGATACTAACAAGATACATACTTATAATACTTACACTTGTCAGTTTCACATGGTACAGCATATATGTCATGATGTACAAACTGTGACGTTGTAAGCGTTTTTTCTCTTTCTTAAAATTTCTTTACAATCAACTGCCCCAGCATGGAGAATTGAGACTAACTATAGTAAAAGGCAGGTGTGGTACTGCTTTTGTGTCATGTTCATCTTAATCGTTTGTTTTGCATAATGTATCAAAGATATTTACTATTCTCTCTGGATTATAAATTATAAATAATCTATAATTGGAAAATGATATCTAGTAATAACTTAAAGACACGCTGAACGAAATATGACGACCAAGGAACAAAAATATTGAGCGTTTAAGTATGCATTCGTATTCTAATAGTCAACTCATGTGGATGGTATCATGATGACTGTTATTTTCTTTTTATAGAAGAAGAAACGAATTATTTATAAGATATGTTAAAGTTTTAGTACGCATGAACATTGAATTTTTGGTTGGGCATTGGGAATATATATTACCTTCAGTATAGAGAGATTTCTTTTATAATAATATTCGTTTTTATTAACATAGTTAATATTTAGATAAAACCTCTATCAGTTCCTGTTTCTCTCATATCGATTTTTTCTTTATTGGCTTAAAAGCGTCCAGGCTAGAGTTGAATGTATTAAATATGATTAAAGTTCTACTTTCACCCACTTTTTATACTGCTCCACATTCCACATATATATATGCCTAATCAAATCAATACTTTTGAACACTGTAGTACTTATATGGGAAGTAAATATTTTGGTTTGAATTTTTACTACAAAATTTATCATTATACATTCTACTACATTTCTTCCTCCCTCTTTCTATCTTCTTCTCGTTTTCTATGTGTATAGTAAAAAACATGACAGTCCCTTCCACTTTCTTCAATAAATAACACTAAGCAAGTTAAAAAAAAAACCATGGTGTTAAAACAATATGATGAAATTGGCATGTTAAAAGTTAAAAGCCAATCGCTCACTGTCAATCCCACCCATTCTTCTGTAGAGCATGTGTATGTTGTATATGTACAATGTACACTGTATACGTAATATGCAAAAACTATTTACTTATTATATAGTAACTTGTAAGTGAAATGCTTTATGATAGTCAAAAGTCAGAAACAGTCCCAAACAGTCCCAAACAGTTTAGCTGAATAAAATATACAACAAAATATTTTGAAAATACTACATGTACCAATAGAGTATAACAGGTATTTTTAAAAGGCAAAGAAAAAAAATTCCTGTTTCAAAATTACTGTTACTCCATTCAGAATTCATAAAGTATAATATTATGCCTGTTACATAAAATTATACATGTGTAAAATTTTACACAACGACAAAAGGGTGAATAAAACTAAAACTGTCTACTCTGTCTAGCATACAGCAAACTCAGGGACAACAATCTGACAGGAAAGATGAAAAAACATCCTATAAAACTGTTAGCACAAGACGCTTGGTATTTATCTTTCTCCCTATTTCCCAGCATGCTGTTGAGTTTACGTGTGTTGAAAATTGGAAGTCAAGGAGCTGAGAAAACAGGAAAATAGGAAATATGTCAATATCCTTCATATTAACAGTTAATGTTTATTCATTGGCTCAAGGGCTGCCATTTAACTTTAGACACTTGGCAGAAACAGCACTTCTCATACATAAAGGTTCTTGCTCTTTACCTTTTCCTCTTACCTCCTGTCTCATTAGACTTTTATGTATACAACATGCTTATAATATATTTATATATATTTATATATATTTATATAGATATTTTGCCATCATAGATAGCTAGATAGATAGTAGATAAATGATTTATTTGATATGGGTTAAAATCTCAAGTCACAACCATACCATCAGTTATTCTAGAGTAATGTACAACTATAGGCATAGTGAAAGCGATAAAATCTGCTATCGAAATATATGAAGTCCATTCAGCATGCAATATTTGTTTTTTCACTCTTGTCCTCAAAAGACATCATCAACCATTTATTATGGATATAAAATGTAATGTATAATTAAAAGAGAGGAAAAACTATGGGGCTGAACAATAACAATCCAAATCCTTCCTAAAGTATTATTGAATAAATTGCATACAATAACTGTTCAAATTTTATAAAACGGAGACGGATTTATAAATTTTCAAAAAAAACCAATAAACAAAGTGTTTAAAAAATTATGCAACAAGTCATTCGTTTGTTAAACCCAAAAACACAGCGCATGCAAACACTGTTTACATGTTACATATTACAAATACAGTCCAAGATTCTCTTATTTGTGAAATTTTAATGTGTTCGGCATGAATAAACTTATCTGGTTCCGATCATAATGTTGCAGCTTCTCAAATTTCAAATTGAACACGCTGTTCACGTACTCACCCAAATGTACACACATAAACATTTACATGTATGTAGGAATGCATAGCTTCAAATTCATGGAGAAAATAAAGACAGTCTGTAATAAACTGTCTTTGGGGACTGTTTTCCTTTGCTAGTGTGTGGCAGTTAAATTTAAAAATATATAAGAAGCGAGAGAAAAGAGACCAGGGACGAGGAATACTTGTTCTGGTCTTGATTTCATGTCGCTTACCTCTTTTTCAACTGCTTTTCACTCCAATCCTCTACTCTCGAGTACAAGTTATATCCTGTGTTATGCATACACATAAAGTATTTATATTTTAATAATAATCCATCCTTCGACTCATTCACACACAAAATATATCCATACAACATTCAACATGCTTACTCCTCCTTTTCATATAGATACATACGTTGCGTTTTGTAAACTACAAACTATGTATGCATATGTAATATGTATAACACATATACATATACGATGGTAGAACAAATACTTATTTTGAAGTTAAACAAAAGCATCACTGCTCATCTTCTATGTTTTCAAATTGTAACAAAGTCAAGCACAAACCATTAAAACTTTATATTTAAGAGTTTTTAAAGTAGCAACATAATATTTACGTGCAACAGTTGTTAAATAACAACCATAATAATTATTTAACAAATAATTTAACATGTAAAAAAAATTTGTACTTGAAAACAATCATTGTTTTGTAAGACAATAATCTCTACAAAACATTGAAAGAAAAGTTATTATTTAATATGAAATACTTTACAAAATCATATTCAAATAACCTGTATGTTTATTGCCTGCTAATTCAAACTTTGTACACTTTGTACGCATACAGCATACAAAAACTTCATTTCTTATCCGACCAATACTTTTAATAGGCAGCCTAGAATAAGGGTTATAAAATTTGAAAGAAATGAGAGTCTTGTATAGAATTATTATTATAAGACTACAAACTACCAACAGTAGAGATACAGAGCAGTGAAATGCAGGAACCCAACGCCAAGAGTTAATACTATAAAGTTCCCCGGTTGTACCTCGTGCTTTTCTATTTTTCCTCTTTACGAGTATATGTCAGTTATCTGCAAAGAGCAGAGATATAGAACAGAGAAAAAACTCCTCTTCTTTTCTTCTTCTTCTTTTTTTACTTTTCTTCCATTACTTTAACCAGAGCAGACGTTAATGAATCCAACTATTTATAAACTTACACCTATTGGATACACTGCCCATAAACTACTACAGCTACACTGAGTTACACACACACTATAGTAGTATAGTTTTCATTGAATTTCAAGTTTTTATCCAACTATACGACGAATATATCTACTATTTACACATAGTTACGTCCAATTTTTCACGTACACTAGTTTCACTAGGTTCAAATGTTTCTTCAATATATCTTGAGCCAGCTACAACTCGTTCTCTTTCTCATCCTTTCTTTTGAGCTCATCTCATCTCTTCTCATCGTGTAACAAGAAAGTATCTCAACAAACACAATACTTGTACTAAAATACCCACGCACATATATACAAACAGATGCAGTTTCAGATCAGACATCAGAGAATTATAGAAGCCAAGTTAAGCCAAGTCATCCAGAAAGGAAAGAGATTCAAATTCAGATCCAGCAATGGGAGGTCACACAAAGAAAGAGGTCTCTACACTATAACGAATAAAGGCGAACAAAAAATGAGATGAAATACATGTGAATTCCTAAGAATGATAGAAACACTCTTTACACTATAATTTTTGCATATCACAGTGCTCAATCTTTTGAACTTTTAAAAGATCCAAGAGATCGCAGATATCTTCTTACAGCTCCATAACCAATCACTTGAGTCCTACTTAACTTTCTTTCTTTCTTTCTTTACGCATGATTATTTCATTCTTGCTTTTTACAAAAATATTTTATTTTTAAAATTCTTATATTATGTTCTCGACTTATGTATGTATGTTTACCGTTTTCTATTTTTTGAGACAACTTGCTCCAATTTTTTATTGGAATTTTTTTAAGTCAAAATACTATAAAAACAGCACGACTAGAGTAAAATGGGAGCACATGTTCAATTTTTGATATAAAAGTCACAATAAAATCAGTCTGACAATTTTACACTACTAGCATGTTTCAAGTAAATGTAAAATTACGAGTCGTGATTAGTTAATGATCTGATATTTAGAGAGGTAAACTCACAGCTGCTTTCCATACTAAAATCAAAATTCCTTGGATCTTACATTAAATAGTAAAAGTAACAAAAACTTTCTAGGTGATGTGCGAATGGTGCATGTATGCATGAAGTTAACAGTATATATTTTTTATTATTTTATTTCTTGACCTTGTCATACACAATTCACATACAAGTTTAAAGATTCTACTTTCTAGACTCTAGACGCGTATAAGAATTTCAAGTAGATTTATATCTTTGGATAAATTTAGCCAGCTTAAGAGCACACTGTAGATAAATGTAACCATAAAGTATAAAGTTATAAAATTTTTAAAAGTTTGTTTAAAGTTGCTTATTAAAACCTCAACAATGGATACGAAGAATATGTATCAATATATTATTATATATTATATTATGATAAGGAGTGTTGCTTTGCGACCTCATTAGATTCTGATAATTTAATCTACAAATTCTTTGTGTTCTATTCAAGGCTGACCAAACATTTTTCATTATGTTGTTTACTACTACTTTTGCGCTATGCTCAACGCTAAAGATATGAACGCTAAAATTAGGTGATGGTGGAGACAGAAGATGAATAAAACAATTTCTAAATAGTTTGTAAATTACTCCTCTACTTTTATCTTTCTTTCTTGATGTACAGCTGACTGTGTTTGTAAATGAATAGAAAATACGAAAAAAAAAAAAATGAAAATCTACCTTGAAAATATTAATAGACCATTGCGTCTACGCCGTGCATTATAAATAGTACATACTTTTAACATTCTATTTTTACACTCTAAAAGAAAGTACTCTTTAGTTAGACTCAAATTAAAATCCCATTTGTATGATTCATACCTCATAAATGGAATAAAGGCCACTTGTGCTAAAATGTTCATGTTCCGGTTTAAAAACTCCGTTTTTGACTCATTTTTCACTGTATCTGTTGTACAACTTCTATGAGCTTGCTTTTAACTTTTAATAATGATATTAAGCATGATACTGTTTAAACAGATGCATAATAATCAAGTCATTATTGAAAAGTATTCTAAGGTGAGTCCAAAAGTAATGTCTCTTTTCTTTTTTCATAAATATACAAGAAAAGGATCAACCAGGATCAAAATGAAAGATTTGAATGCACTATACAAATATCCTAGTTTTGATTCCCTCTTCTATTCTTCTTTTATTTTATAGCAATACGTAATTCAAACTTATAGTTTCTTTACAAAAGCTATCTACAGTGTCATTTGTAGCGTTTGAATCTCAACATATTTTTTTTATCTACAGAATAGTAATGCATATGCCAATACAGAAAATGAGCAGAAAGCCACTGCATAATATCTATGAATACGTATCAAATGAAAACTAAAACTATCTGTATCTCATACTATCTGTCTAGATTTCACAAATGACTGTTACACATCTGCAAACTTCTACATAATGATAATAATAATAATAGTAGTAGAGAGGAACACAGCCGTAGAATGTAGCACACGTTCTAAATGACACGAAAAAACAGTAACCCCTGTAGTGAAAAACTAACATTTACAACAACAGCACATCATTTATAGAATAGAAATAGAAAATCGCAAAAAAAAGTTGTAAGCATAAAGTTAAGCATCTGCATCCTTTTGTAATCTCATGTTATTCTTATGCAGTATTACTTGCCATTTCCACTTCCATTTCCATAGAAGATTTTTGAACACAAAAACATAATGTACAAAATAAAATATAAAGTAAAATTCAGAGATACCAATGTACATACATAGGAGCACTACAAGTCATTTGAATATAAATTCAAATCTTTGTAGCTGATGCAGATACGTAATGTACACATACGTTATACAGCCATGTACTTTAATGTATAATATGATACAGTAAGAATAGTTGAACATGGTTTTCCGCTGTCGACTTGAAATAGATAGATACTGTCAGAAAAATACGTACTGCATAACAAATTTTTTTTATTCTACAGTAAAAAAATGCAGAAAGTTCAATCTAAGATGTAAGAAGTGAAAAGAAAAGTTAAATACTATAAGTTCGCCTTCTACTTCTCACGAGAGTAAAAAAGGAGAAAATTAAAAGTGAAAGCTTGTATTAAAAAAAGTTTGCGCTTTACTATTTTCATTTCTTGATTCTTGATGCAGATGTGGACCTAAGTGACCTTATCAAGGGACAAAATTTTGAATGCTTCTTCAATTTAATAGAAACAACCTTTAAAACATGAAAGAAAAAGAATACACCCAATATATTCTTGTGACTTCATATTGTTTTTGCGGTTATAGAGATACAACGGAACAGTGAATAATAACATTCAGTAAAGTTGAGAGATAAAAAGTAAACTTACATTTATATATGATATTATACAAATGTACATCCAACACCCTCATAAAATCCGTATCCGATGGCGAGGGGCTCTCCGTCACGTTCTAGAGAAATAGCCATTACTCTGGCTAAGAGAAATAGCCAGTATACTCTGGCTAAGAGAAATAGCCAGTATACTCTGGCTAAGAGAAATAGCCATTACTCTGGCTAAGAGAGTTGAAGGCTACAGACAAGAAAGCCCAAAATTTATTTACGCGTACTTTGGCGCTAACAGAGTTTTGTGAATTAAAAACTTCAGATGCTTGAGCCATCGGATACGAATTTTTTGAGAAATTGTATTGCCCGTCATGTGACGGGTGGGTTTTACTTGTATATTATATCTTTGCACATTACTACAGACAGCGATATCACTCCTTATTTACCACTTCAGAAAAAATATAAGAATAAAATAGTTTCTATAAATGGATACAATTACATAATAACATGTTTACAATATGTTGTATCATAACTATATAATATGAAAAGATCCTCCTTTAATGTGCACTGAGATTACTGATACAACAAAATAAAACAACTGCACGCGATATTTTCTTCTTCATTTTCTAGCACAAGAAAAATGGCAAAATAGTAGTATCAATAATATGTATAGTTTTTTCAAATATCAAAACCATTGTATTTATTCTACACATTGCAGGGTGCAGAAACATATGATACTGTCATACTGTTTATAGTTTATAGTTTATACACTCTCTGATAAGTTATAAACTGATAGGATTTAGAAACCCTGTAATAATAAATAACAAGCGAGCCAAACGAATCGGTAATTTAAACGTATTTTTGAAAATGTATGTTCAAAATCTGAGCAAAAAAATTTTTTGCTCAGATTTTGCTCAAAAAATACTAAAAAAATCCTTCAACTGATTTTGAAAACTGGATTATTAATAACATAGAAACCTGGATAAATCACCACAAAAAGCAGAAATTTTTCACAAATTCCACTCAATTCAGAAGCATAGTACTCAGTTTTTGTAAATGTAAATATCAACTTTTCTTTCTCTCGGTGTGTGTGTAGACCAGTTTTTGTCAATGTCTATGAAATCAGCATTCAATGTAAATGTATTTCCTCGGAATATATATGGGAGAAAATTCAGCAAAAGTCATAAATCGATAAACTCAGAGTTCACATGACACTGTTACAAAAGGGCTGTAACCCCAATTTATTACAATTCACTTGCTAAGAGGAGAAACATGAGATATGTCGACAAAGCAATGAAAACGATCCTTTCCTATTTTCGTCACTTATCAAGGGTACAGCATTCTACCAATTCAACAAGTAATTTGAAATAAAAATAAAGCTACACCAATAAAAACGAACAAAGTGAAAACGCGTATAAAGACTTGCAAAGTACGTAAACACAGACCGTTTATCTCTTACAATGAATCTGTAATCTGTAGAACTCGAAACTGCGAATGGAACCTTTTTCTACAAACTTATTACTTAAGAGTTCTCTGTATTGTTTTGGCTTGAAACACTAATATTTGTCAAAAAAAAAAAGAACGGGGAATGTCTAGGTGGAAAAAATGAGCAGGTGAAATAGGTATTTCATATGATGTTGTATACGTTTGAAGTCAATTTATTTTCACTTCTTTTCACAAGTTGCATACTCCCTAAGCAGGAAGGAAACAGGATAGATAGAACTTGTCATTTTCACTCATGTTCACTTTAGCTATATTAGAATACCTATACACACTACACACCTCACACCTCTTGAACCTTGGAGGAAAGGTAGGGTCTGAATTGATATATATTATAGATTATGTATTACATACAGTAGCAAAAAGTTTCATAATTTTGAACCTATATTACAAGAATAAAAATCCTTGAAAATATTTTTCAACCATATATTATTGAATAACAGTTGGGGTAAAGTGACGCAATGTAAATGCACACAAAAACTAATGCGTTAAAACACATATAGCACGATACACATGTACGCCGTGTACCTAATGTGTACTCAAAAGTCCGTCTCCATTCTGTATAGTTTAAGTTAAGGACGTTAAACTTTTAAGATTGGATGATTTATTACATGAACTACCTCTGTCAAAGTGAATCTTTCTCTCTTTCTGTCTCTCTCTCTCCCTCCACACACACTTTTTCTTTATTCTATCTCTTTATTGTATACAAAGCCTTTCTTTTCCCCCCTGTGTCTTTCTCTTCAAGGTACCTGTTGTACTTTCTTTTGTGTTTCACAGCATTCCACTTTCACTTATCTCTCCCTATGAACTGTATACATGTAGATATAATTCATAGTATCAACATTATTATAGATCATAGATGATTTACTTTTTGATCAAACAGTGTTCAAAGCACAAAATATTGTAGCTTTATACGGTAAATGTAAGCGGGATTTGTACACTATATATACATCCGTTGTGCACCTTATCATTTGTATATAGAGTAAACAATATAACAAGTGTATAATAGTATAAAACCTTCTCATTTATCTCTTTCTTTTTTACAGTTTGCTTTTTTTCTCACCTACTGTATTCTTAAGGACCATGGATGAGAAGAATATGTTTATATTTGAGATTTAAATAGACCAACTAATCAGCAACAGATATCTAACCTCTAATAAAACCCGTGTGTGGTGGCGTCATGTGGTCACACTTTTTCTAAGAGAAACCAGCACTACACA
>JAQGBH010007381.1:0-11085 GCA_034698265.1 Sminthurinus aureus
TCATAACATTGCTGTAAGGGCAAGAAGATAAAACATGCATGTTTGTGAGCTTCATTCAGTAATGTTATTATTATTATTGTACCTATGTAATTCTATAACATAAATATGTTGTTAAATTGTAATCTTACATTACTCCCGTGTTAACTTCAACTTCACCAGCATAAGAATTATATTCATCAGTTAATAATAAATTACTAGAGAAAATCGTCAAAAACAATAGTTAGTAGTCAATTTATACAGCCACAAAACGGTTATTTGATTTAAAATATTTATCAGAACACGAATTAAAAATGGAATATTGTTTGTTTTGATAATAAAAGTAGTAATAGAAAGGTATGCATAATATTCTTAACACTGCGTAGTAAGTTATGTTAAATCAAAACATGATTATATTATAGAGATACCTTAACCTATTAACTTAAGATGCACTTGTCTTTTTTTTGCTGGGCCATCCTTTGAATTTAATTCCTTTTATTGCTTCGGTCACTTTTATTATTATTATTTTTATTTGCATCCATTGCTGAACTACGTATAAAAATGAACTTCAAAACCAGAACTGAAAATTTTTTTAAAATATACAGGAAGAGTAGGTCCGAAGAATACAAATTTTTCGTTTCACGTGTTGATGGAGATAAAAGGAGAAGACTGACAAATTTTAAAATGCTTCCACAAAATATTTGTAGAAACAAATCCAAAGAGAGTCAAACAACACCAGAGATTTAGAACAGCATTATAAAATCAGATCCAATTTTCTCTAAATCTGTACATACACAAAAATATGAAAACAAATTACAATAAAAATTTTGATTGCAGCAAATACTGACGAATAATTATAAAAGTTTTTGTTGTAGTGATTTAAAATTTTGATACTGTGGAATCATAAAAACATATTACTGAAATGCAAGATATTATTTATAATGATTTGTAGATGAACTTACGGCGAATGTTCTTGAATGTGTAATGTGTAATTACTTTAGTACTTGAGTTGATGTTATATAGTAAAATTATTTAATGGATAGTAAGAATTTTGGAAAAGAAAATTTTTATTTTTATTCTATTACAATTCAAATTTGCTAAACTAATTTCAAAAAATAGCCTTGTCGTTGCAATTTTCTAATTAATGTACGAAGACTGAAAGAATAATGATTTTTAGAATTACTTGTTGTGGCGCTTTTCAAAGTCAAGGGAATCGATTCCATTCCATTCCATTCCCATTCCGCTTACATTCCCTCACGCCAACGCTCCCATTTCATTCCCATTCCTTGATTTTTTGGAATGGAATGGGAATCATTCCATTCCAAAAAGTTGGAATGGGAATGCATTCCCGCAATTTACATCTTTTCTCGGATAAGCAGTAGCACCGTATTTGGTTTGTTTGAATACTTGAGCTGTATACGAGAAGCGTGGTCGATAGCTATGTCGGTAAACCACTCACCAGGGGCAGCTACTGCGACTAAATCAGTCCAAAATAGTGGGAACTGAAGACTGGAATGCCAGATTGGTAATACTGAGTGGCTCGTTACCCTGAAATCTTGCAACGCAGACTCGTTGTCGTTGCTCTCAAGTTTGGCTGTTTTTGAAGGTCCGGGACTTAGTGGTATTGGATGGCCTTGCAGATCACTGTTTGTCGTGTTGCTGATGCTCCCTAATAAAACATCAATCCATAAAGTTAAACGTTGTGAAGGCGCAATGAAATATAATTTGGCGTATGCAAATACTCTAATTGATAAATGAGTGCTACCATTATTGGGTGGTGCTACCGAGATTGATGAAGATGGAACTGGACGAATCGGTGTTGGTCTTGGAACTGGAGCTGGAAGAATTGGTGTTGGCCTGTGAACTGGAGCTGGAAGAATTGGTGTTGGCCTGTAAACAGGAGCTGGACGAACAGGTGTTGGCCTTGGAACTGGAACTGGTGTTGGAGCAGGCTTTGGTGGAGTTTTTTTGGTGGTGGCTGGAAGGTTTGTGGTGGGAAGAAGAAGCTTCAGAAAACTCGCCTTTCCGGCACAGTCACATTTCTGTTGTCACAACAGAAATGTGCGGAAATTCAAACATCATACAAACCAAACTATAAATAGTACCTTAAAAGAGTTATTGTTCGTGCACGTGGTACCTGTCTGGTAATGCAGCGAAGACTTTTGCATCTTTCTTTAACCCCATTTCGTGCAAACTTGTTAAACCTTGATTATCCATCGTCGCGGACAATGCAATCATCTGAGAGTCAAAATGATTCCGCAGTCTTCCGATTTCTGCAAATGCTGGACGGAACTTTGTGCCCCTGGATAAAACGAGTAGACTCAAAACTACATTTTTTACCGTAAATAAGTAACTGGGCTTGCTTTTGTTTTGTCACTTACCAATCATGGACCAGATGAGCTTCATCAATAACGATCATGCTCGTGTTCCATTTTTCAAATAATTGTTTTGAAGAGTGCTTTGACAAAGACTCTGGTGAAATGAAAATAAAGACCGGGACTTTGTCCTTTATGGAATCTAGGTGTAATTTAAACGAACATAATTCAAAAACATTTAGTCAATATTCGTCATGTTACCCAGTTACAAAGTTTTCTTCGTATGACCTTACTTTCAATACGAGCAGGCGGAGACTCAACAAAATTATGAGCTGAAACGCCCATAGATTCCAGTTTTGAAACTTGGTCCCTGATCAGACTATTTAAAGGTGATATCACTACTGTAACTGTTGCCTAAAAAAACCATGTGAAACAAAATTTCGTAGAACTTGGAGAGTATTCAATAAACCAATTTACTTGTGTGTGCTTGCTTACTGTTTTTCGTCCTTCCGCATAATGGCGAAGCACCGCAGTAAGGACGTATATTAGGGTTTTCCCAAAAGACGTGGGAAGGGAAATTACGGCATCGGCGTTAGAGGACGAGAGGTTCGCTGCCAAACTAAATTGGACATTGTTTGGAGTGGGGAAATTAAAACTTGATTTGATATCGGACCAGGATGGATGAGCGTCTACTTGTTGTATCCCATCATTCCAACTGAAGAGTTGGCGTTGAAATGTTAGTGTCCTCTCGACAACAAACTGATAGACGTTGGCGGCACGTTCCTTGTCTCGGATCCTGAGCACTGTTTCCCCAGCAAAGTGGTTGGACGAAACGTTGTAGTTGTCCCAATCCAGACAAATATCGGAAATCTTGTCCCAGAATTTGTCTTCATTTTCTGGGTACACATTGTATTCAAAACCTTCAAGTCCCTTGTGTACTCGACGGCTTGCAGTATTTTCAAATAGGTTTTCTCCTTTGAACGCTGACACTACAGACCGCACGTAGTCTGTATAGTCACGTTTCTTTTTTGACCCACGGCCAGAGCTTGATTCTAGTACAAACACGAAAGTTTTAACCAGCGCACAGACTTGTACAAGGAAACATCACGTTAAACACGATTTTGTAATCAGTGTGTTGTACCTGTCAGCTCATCCATTTTGGTCTTCATCACTTCTCCGGCGTGGTACATCCGCGTCCGCCGGTCAATGGAGTTGGCTGTTGGCTCACCGGATAGGCTTCGCCTTTGCTCTGCAAAAGTATGAACCAAATTGTAGAGTAAAATGCACAAGTTCACTTGAGCATTTGTAACTAAAATGTAGATCATAACTTCTGTACCTTTGCAATCCCGGACAATATGTTCATTCAAATTGTCCAGCTCGATGCAGTTCCCTAGTCCTTTTCTAATACTGCATGTCCTATTCCAAAGCAGGTCATGGGCAATATGACTTGGAGCGCACCCGTTTACGGAAAGGGTCAAGTGTGCAAAGTATTTGAAATAGTTTGGGTGTCCTCTGCATTAAAAATAAAACATCAAAACATGGTTAAGCCGTATGCAGAAGAGTTACGACATAAATGTGACGTAAGTGTGAACGCTTCATTTACCCTGTAAAAAAGGACGGCCCATCCTCTTTCCAGTGCAAGTTTATCGCTGGTCCATCGTTGAAACGAATGGCGGACTTCCGGACTCGCTGCACCATGCATGCATCCAACAATGCCATTGTATGCCAGAACTTCTTGTCTGCCATAGCTGTTTCGCACGCCGGGCTGCAATACCAAGAGTTTGTTGTTGAATCTGCATTTGTTGGTCTGTGGGATTTAGGTATGCAGCCCCTATGAAACCACTTAATTTCACAGTGGTGATGGGCACAATGGATCATTGTTTTTCCAGTAGGCGGCGTTTCACATGTGCAGTACTTTCTGTATGGATATGACAAGTATATCACATTATGAAGCTGTGTGCCTCTTATTAATATATTCTACTTCTATTAAACACAAAACATCGTAATTGCTTTGTGGTCATAGTAATTTGCTTACTTTGTAGGATTCAACGGAGTAAATGGCCTGAAGTCAGTGGCTTTGGCCACTGAAACTGCAACGTCGTGAAAATAGGTCCTACATCTTTCTTCATCCAATATATCGGGAAAGTCCGCAGGAACGTAGTCTTGATCCTTGATTCCCATAGCATTCATGAAGGCCAACGTAGTGAACGACTCCAGTACTCCATCACATACGTCCATCATGTGATGGAAGTTCTTTGTGGCATTACCGTCCACGTTCTTGTGATTCATCCGTTGAATCACGTTCGCTAGCGTCCCTTTACTAGCAGCAGAGGTTGGATTAAAAAATTTCTTCCACAAGTCCTGCGCAAAACACAAAATTACAACATTTATGTTAGCACCAGTACAATATGAGTTAAAGTTCTATATTTAAGTTTAACTCAGAAGCTGACAATGTCTTCAACGTACCTCCATTTTCGTCATCCGCAGATGGAAATCCCCCGTGCCAGTAAAGTAATGGCGAAAGCTGGACTCTGGATTAATCGACGACCCTCGAAGTTTTTTGGCTGTCCAGATTCTATCACATGTGAGCCCATCGCCGGCAAGGACAATTGGTAAAGGGCCACATTCAGTTTGTGGGACAAATTTGTTAAGCTTATCCATTATCTGGATGCTGCCTTGGTTTGTTGCTTCGTTAATGTCCATCATTCCCAAGGGAATGAACTCGGAAGCTTTTGATGATTCTTCTGTATATTTGTGATGTCTAGAAGGTACTGATGCTGCAAAGATGGGGTCTTTGAAAGCTTGAATGTGCTGTGCAGCAATTATTTTAAATTCGTACACTCTTTCGTTGAACAAAAATTGCTGTTCTTTATCTGTTGTGCCGAAAATGTTGTGCCGTACATCTTCTTTCAAGTGCTCGGTTGCACGCTTCAGGAGAGGGGTTGTTTCAACGGGACAATGGATTCGATTTTTTATGACAACTCCGGTTGTCCAGTTCTGCATTACATTCTGCTTCTCGGGACCTCTCTCAGACACTTGTAAATAAAAATTTACATTGTCATACGCTATGACAAATCTTTCTGGAGCTGAGGTGGTGGATTGCTGTTGAATGCATTCTTCAACTTCAGATTTCCATCCGATTGCCTTTTTATCCCCTTCACCCACCGCTTTGTTTGCAATGTTGATGGTGGCGTCATATGACATGGACATACCAAGATGATTTAGCCACGGAAAAACGTGGGCTTTCAGGCCTCCCCTCCACAAGCTTAGGCCCATGAGCCGCTGAAGAACGCAGTCGCCTTTGTTTCTGTTAAACATCAGAAGAGCTACGGCAGTAACAGCAGCTCCATCTATTGAAGATGTTTTCGATTTTGTTCCGCACTGAAGAACTGAGGTCAAAATCGGACAGTTCTGTAGTACAAAGGCAGAAACGTCGTCAAAGTTGAACTTCTCCAAGTCGGCAAAGTTGTAATTTTTATAGCACGACAATAATTTGGAATCGTGCAGTTTATCGAGCTCTTTGTCTAATTTTGGAACGATCTGTTTCACTAAGTCGATTTCAGAGTCGGAGCATTGCGGACTCTGTTGGGCAACCCGAGGAATTTTATTAAGCGGAGGTTCTGTTGACGTTGGTGTTGCTCGACGCTTAGCTGGCATTGTTGGTCGTGATGTTAAAGAACTTGGTCTTGGTATTGCTTGACTTATCATTTCGATACAATTTTCTTCATTTGAGTCCGTCTGTGTTGACGATTCAGCCGTTTTCTTTTGAAAATTTGTGGTTTCGTCTCTTTCATATTCAGCATCTGATTCGGGTGCTGTTTCGTATTCTGATTCCATTGCTGTTGACTCATATTCTGGCTCTGCTTCTATGTCAACAAAATCTTGATGGTCGGGACAGTGAATATTACTAAACAAAGACTCAGGTGACAAATTTTCATCTATTTGCTTCGTTTGTGTGGAAACCTTGTTGTCTTCGTCTCTCGGTTGTTGTTGCTCAACAACTGGCTTTGTTTCACGTCTGTTCCTGTTGTCGGTTTGATGTGTTGTTTCTGAGGAATTACTAACAGAGCATTTAGAGCTTGCGGGCAGTGGAAGCACAAAAGGAGAAGGTGATAATTTACTGAGATTACCACGTCTTTGGAATTCTTCGTTACAATCAACACTGGGTATTGGACTTGGTCCCGAAGATTGGGGTTGTTGGTCATTGTGTTGTGGTTGCATTACTGCAGCATCATTTACAGATCTGCTTCTTGATGCCGAACTTGTGGTTTGAGTGCTGCTTAAGGCCCCACGTGATGACACTGAAGGTTCCCACTTGTACCCTTTCATGTAGCCCCGAACGGCTTCTTCCGGAACACCACAATCAAGGAGTTTGTCAGCAACTTTTGACCGGCAAGAAAGAGTTCTTGGAAGACGTCGGAGTTTGTCTGCCGTTTTGTTGTCCCATTTGTGGTTGTAGGACACTGGCTGATTGTTTCCCCGTTGCCAACTACGGACTTTTTCTACATTAGACTTGTTTGTTAGAGTGTCAGTCACCTGCTTCCAGTCGCTAAAAGTTGTAGCCGTACTTCGATTCATCTCTACGGCGCCCTGTATAAGGTTTAGTAATGTGTCTATTTCTTTCTCTACCCCTCCACGCTTTCTGTCTATTTTGTTCGTAGGTGTCGGAGATCGGATTTCACTGGAAACGGCAGCAGGTTCACTTGTTGCTACTTGTACTTCTTTGATTTTATCAGTAGAGGTGGTTGTTGGTTTATCGGACTTCGTGGTGTCGGGCTCCTTCTGGTGCTTGTTGTTGACGGCGGTGGCATATATTTCTGACTTTGTACCGTTGGATTTATTTTGGTCTTTGTTGGTAGTGGTGGAGTTTTGTTCTGACTTTGTTGTGCTGGATTGTTCACTGGAAACTGTAAGGGATGCAGTTGTTACTACGTCTTTGTTCTCAGTAGAGGTAGTTGCAGCTTGTGAGGTCACTGCGTATTCTGTACTTCGTCTTTCAGTAGATAGGGTGGACCTTGAGTTTTCCGCCACTGACCCCCTAGTTGGGGTTGTATCTGACCGCTGCTCTTGTTTCTCATGATGGGTGTTGGAGGTTGGATCCTGGTCACTTGATTTTTTACTAGGTGGCACAGAAGATGCTTTATTCTGTGCTTGATCTGATGCTTCAGGATTAGTGCTAGCAAAACTTTTATCATGGCTAGAGGTACCATTCAGTTTGGTTTCGGTGCTATTGGGTGCTGGCTTTTTTGTAGTTTTTTGTGACGTTTGGTCAGCGTTGAACTTTTTTTGCTGTTGTTCTCGGTCGAACTTCAGTTTCTCTTCCATGTCAGCCTTCGTCTGTCCAAAGTCGACGTTGAACGAGGTAGAACCAGAAACCCTGGGATCACGATGTAGAGCTGGGTGTAAGTGGAGTCTGTTTTCATGTTGTTGAGAGCTGGCTGAGCTATTGTTGTTGCATGACCCATGACACTGACATTCATGGTCAGAACAGAAATTTGTTGCCCGTTTCTCAGTTTCATTGCTTTGTTGACCCGATGACACGGTGGGCGGTGTTGGCTCAACCACTTGTTCCTCCTCCGGCTCTTCGTGGATGGTATCAAGGGCAGTTGTTTTATGGGCTGGCTCCTGCTGTGACAATTCGCCAACCTCATCAGCAGTCGATGACTCTGTTTCTGTTGGACCATCTTCAACTTCTCGGGTATTTTGTTGCTTCTCCGATTCGTGTGCCTTTGTTTCATCAAGAACCACTTCTTCCTTGTCAAAGGCTTTCACAAGCTGATGGGCGAGACCATTGAGGCCACGTACAAGGTCAGAGAGGCGTTCTCTAACTGTGCTCTGTTTGTCTACGTTTTTGCTGGTGTCATCAAGACTTCTGTGGTTATCGGAAGTTTTTTCCTGATTTTTAACCTCCTTTCGCATTTGTTTTTCCTCCGCTTTAGTCGTCCCTCGCTGCTCTTTTTCTTGCTTCTGGCTTAATTTTTGCTGTTTTTTCTGCTGCTTTAACATTGCTTTTTGCTGTTTTTTCTGCTGCTTTGCAATTTCTTTTTGCTGTTGTTTCTCGATCTTTAGTACTTGTTTTTGTCTTTTGCTTTGTTCCTCTTCCATTCGTCTTTTGTTCACACTCTCCCAAAAACGTTTATCCGACTGCTCCAGGGATTTGTAATATTGCGCTGCAATTCCTCTCGGTGCATCAGGATATTGTGGAGCTGTTTTTGTTGTTGGTATTCGTTTCGGAGCTAGTACGGCGCTCAAAGCTGCGTGGAACTCGTTGACACCACCACCATTCCACCTGGCTTCTTCCTTTCTACGGCCATACTCCCTTTCTCTCTGTCGGCATTGTTCACGCCGTAGTTCATCTTCATACGCTTTTGGATTGTACGTGCCAACGGCACTCATCATTGTACAAACAAAACGTGTTTCTTCAGGTGCAGATTGTTTTTTCTTACACTGATTGCCGTATGATTGTTGACTACCACTGGATCGTTGGTCGGATTGCTGGCAACCCCCTTGACTGGGAGTACCATAGCATTCTTCTGTCCGCCGTTCCCTGCACCACATCTCCTGTCGCTGAGGCGTGGTTAGCTTCAACGTCGGTTCTGGCTGATAGATTCGTTCCTGAGGCAGTAGTGCTGTTGGTGCCTGCAGCTTTTGGGATGAGCTCAATACGGAATCGGACACAGGGGATATAAGTTCCTTGGGTTGCAGCACTTGACTCCCTGAACTCGATGGACATAGAGAACCGACGCTTCCAAAACCGCTTTCGACACTCCGTAGGGATTGAGAACCGATGCTACCAAAGCCGCTGTCGACACTCCGTAGGGATGCAGAACCGATGCTACCATTGTAACTCCTGACACTCGTTGTATCAAATTGTTTAACCTACGTTTACCGAATATATTAAAAAAAAAATTTCACTGTAAAATAAGATTACAACCAAACAGACAGTATTGGGGCTAACAACTACTTTGCATATATTGAAACTATGTTATGCTTAAACAGCGACTTTTGCATCAATGAAAATATACTAAAACAACGAAGTTGGCAAAAAAGAATCTATTGTAGGCTAAAACAGCGATTTTGGCCAAATTTTATCCATTTTAGGATCAAACAGCGATTTTGACAAAAAGGAATCTATTGTACACTAAAACAACGATTTTGACAAAAATGAATCTATTTTAGACTAAAACAACGATTTTGTCATAAATGAATCTATTTTAGACTAAAACAACGATTTTGTCATAAAGGAATCTATTTTAGACTAAAACAACGACTTTGTCATAAAGGAATCTATTTTAGACTAAAACAACGATTTTGTCATAAAGGAATCTATTTTAGACTAAAACAACGATTTTGTCATAAAGAAATCTATTTTAGACTAAAACAACGATTTTGTCATATAGGAATCCATTTTAGGCTAAAACAGCGGCTTTGACGAAAAGGAATCTATTTTACGCTAAAACAGCGATTTTGGCCAACTGTAATCCATTTTGGGCTAAAACAGCGGCTTTGGCAAAAATGAAACGGGTTTAGCCTAAAACAACAATCCGAGTCTACAAAAACGATTTTTAGCTAAAAGCTGATAATTGTAGTCTTGAACAACAGTGGCAAACAAAAATATAAGTAATGTTTAATGCTTAAAAGGCAAAGCAGTTGTTCAAAATTTCTGTAGCATTAAAGCCTATTTACATAAAAAATGCTGACAAAAGTACATTTTTAATTTTAAAATGTCTATCAACATGCACAACAAGTGACCGTTTCCATCTTTAGTTTGCAGCTTAGATACTGCAACATAGTCAAGCTTCATAAAAGAATCGATGACTAATAATTATTATTACTTTTACAACATTTATTATTATAGTGTGATAAACGTGTTTTCCTTTGTTTTCGGTGCTGAGTTTAGTAGAACTTTAAGCATATTAACAACTTGGGAACATACATACATTGGCAGTAAATCGTAGTGAAAAGAGCTCACAATGACCTACAGAGACAAAGCTGCTTATGACAAATCATTGCTTGTATTGTTATTATTCGACTTTATTTTGTTAAAAAGTCAGCTGCATACATATAAAATATTTGCCATCTCGGAGAGTACATTCAGTTTTCCCCTGTCTGAACACAGAGTACAAAACTGAAAAACGTGGATTTCATTTTGTTTTTAAATATATTATTACAAAAAGAAATTATGCTAAGCTCCAATCAATACGGAATGCTTCAATTTATGCTTCAGTTTTAAACTTTAAACTAAACACAAAAACTGTCATTGCTGTGAATTTTTCTGTAAAGATTGTCAATGTATATTGTATTAGTATAAAAGTAAAATAAAATAACTCATGAGTGCTGAATTGGTGAGCAATAAAATTGTCTTTTTTACATTGGTAGTTATGTGCAAGTGTAAAATGCACTAAAAAGTATAAAAAAGTATTTTTAAAATTTTTATAAAACTGTACAAATACACGTGTCATCATATTATAGTAATAGTGGAGTTTTTAACCTTGACAAACATTAATGAAACAAGCCAAAACATGCCAAATGAATAATGTGCTGCTTATTGGGTTTTGCATGCTTTAACATTCACGCACACGTTCATTTGTGCGAATGAAAGAAAATGAAAAGTTTCTTTTTGAGCGTTTGAGTGATGCATATTGATGTACTTACAATTTACGGGAATTTTTAGCTGTGTATTCAAGTATTGTCAAAGGCTTTTTTACCCCTACCTACCTAGCCCAAGTAACCTGGTAGCTTTTTCGCTTAGGAACAATTATTCCAATGCGTAGGCTCTCCATAATTACTCGAG
>JAQGBH010007382.1:0-11084 GCA_034698265.1 Sminthurinus aureus
TGTGTATACGGCATGTGATACATCAAAATGAATGTCTTGACTTGCCTGTTTATGTGTGTGTTGGTTTGAGGTTAATACATACAATTTTGTGACATCCAGAAGTCATTGTAGCCGGGATCACGGTTTGACCTCTGGATGTCACAAAAGTGCATGTATTGACCTCAAACCAACATACACATACACAACATAGTCCAGACATTCATTTTGATGCATCACATGTCATATGTCATATACATACACTCTGTATGTGAATACATAGTTCATTTACATTGTTGACAAAAACGGATTTCGGTGATTTTACGAAGGCGTGTTTTTCCAAATTTCAAAAAACAAAAGATTTAACCCTTTTTGTATGGTAAATACACGCTAGATTCCGTTGACAGACCTGAAAAAAGTTAAAAACTGTAGAAATGACGAGTGTCTAAAGTCACCTTAAATATCGCACTTTTTCAATCTTTGAGACTCTATCCTGGGTGACCCTCAAGGTACATGGACATGGTTTATTTCGCAAATTTACTCAGGATGAAGTCTAGTTTCATGTCAAAACCCCAAAAATTCCGTATATTTGTTTGATGATCGTTCCGAGGCATGGTAAGAAAAATGTAATTTATAACTTGTACTTCTCACATTGACATGTTCCACACCGTTCTCAACTTGAAATAGCTACTTCAGCATTCAAGTAATGCGAGTACACGTAGTGAAATGATGCGTAAAACTTCCAGCTTTCAATCAGAAGCTATTTTAAAAACTTTTGCACAAAAAAACGAAATTTCTGCATAAAACAAGTACAAAAATGCTGAAAAAACAGCAAAAACATCTCCTACCTCCGGGGGAAAAGGAGCAAAAGTTAATGGAGATGCAGGGAGTTGAACCCTGGACCTTTCACATGCAAAGCGGACGCGCTACCAACTGCGCCACATCCCCACTGTTGGAGGGGATACTAAAAAAAGGAGTAATAGTACTGCAAGTTGAGTTTTGTTCGTGAGAGAGAGACAAAAGAAAGACACACCTGGAGAAAAACATACACAATACACACTAAGTACACCTGTACATTTAGTTATATTATTTACTGCTTTACGTACGTGCAAGTATCCCAAAACAATGATATCGGGAACCGGAAATTTAATCATATTTTGTTCACCACAACCAAAGGGTAATTCCAATAATTAAACAAGTTTAGTAAGTGTTGGTTCAAGAATATGAGCCACAACAGACAGTTTCACAAAATCTGAATCCGATATTCGTACAGCGTAAAAACGTGAAAGAATTAAATCAAAGCTTGTATTTGTACACTCTACACACATACAATGTACATAGTTCATACTACATACGGATAGTACTACGTACACTCTTATACGTCCGGTATATTGGAGGTTTAGGCACGAAACTAGACTCCATTTTGAGTCAATTTACAAAGTAAACCCTGCCCATGCACCTAAAGGGCCACTCAGGGTTCAAATATGGAAAAAGTGTGATTTTAAGGTGACTTGGTTCCTATCTCATTTCTAGCGTTTTCGACCTTTTGGAGTTTGCAGTTCTGCTAACGAAAACTAACCTGTTTTGTACATATAAGAAAGCTCTTATATTTTGGTATAAATCGAAAAACACACCTTCCAGGTGCTTCCAGTCAGATTTTTGTCAACAATACTGAAATGCGTTTTTATCAACGGTAATGTACATGAAGTATGTATTCACATGAAGAGAATTTACATATGTCATGTAATGCATCAAAATGATTGTCTAGGCTCCCTTTTGTTGTTTGTTGTTTTGGAGTCTATATGCTTACATCCGTACAATCTCCAGAGGTCATTTCCCCCCGGGGTCAATGTATAAATCCTGACCTTTCACATGCAAAGCGGACGCTCCACCAACTGCACAACGTTCTCACTGTTGAGCGAGGAATGAAAGAAAGAAGCGCAAGTATCATGAATATATGAGTAAACAGCGAGAAAGAGAAAGCACACACAACCTACGTTGTGTGTTATAGGTTATAGAGCCATATTTCATTGAGAATAGTAAATATTTTGACAAGTGCAAGTTATTCATTAGAGCGTTATTGGTATGTATTTCACAAAAATCTACACCCGTTTTAGAATTTATGTAGGACATGACAATGATTTCTGAGGTCGGCGGTGTGGATTTATGAACTAACAAACTGCAGATTCCAGAAGCTGTAATGCATTTTGTGCTTGTCAAAATATTTGTACACAAACTTATAGGTTGTCTGCTTTCTCTTTTTCAGCGCCGTTTGCTGTTAACTCGGATCCATTAGCCTTGTACTCTTTTCCGCATTTCAACGGTGGTCCCCACCGTTGAAATGCGGTGGCACAGTTGGTAGCGCGTCCGCTCTGTATGTAAAAGGTCAAGTGTCAATAATATTGTCAACCAAATGTCAAATGTGTGTCTATTATTAGGTAGCTTTTAGATTGTTGAAGCCTTTTAAGTATACATATTATACATATGTAGCAAATTTTATTAGTTCCCGTTGATGAGCTCATGCAGATGCTAATGAAAAGTATAAAGTTTATGCTTAAATCCGTGTCTTGAAAGTCATACTTTAATGGTAATTTAGTACAGTTGTTGCATATCAAACGTATGAAAGTCCAAACTCTCTACATCGTATTTTACAGAAAATTTTACTGAAATTTATTTAATCTTTTAGCAGTAATACTTGATACAAAGTAATGACAAAAAGTAGGGTACTATGTTTAATATAGTTATTTTATGATTAATCATTATGTATTATGTATAGCATATCGAAATAAATTAGTAAACAATGTAATATGCATGTATTCAATGAACATTTACATTTACGAACAACATACAAGTTTACGTATAAAAAATTATGTGTGTTGTATTGTTGTGCACGGACTATGGACACACAAAATAATATTATGGAAATGTTTCGTATCGATATAATAATTTAAGTATAGATAATACATTGCTCGTTTTCCTACGCGGAAACCTTCTTCTTGCAAGATTGCCCCCCAAAGTTGTGACTATCAAAAAGAGAAACAAGTCATCGATCTGTTTTGATGGATAAAAAATTTTGATTTTGAGTTAAAATAATTCAATTATTGGGTATTTGGGTATATCCGTAGTTTGTGGAGAAAGTAGCTGTATTATATTTTAATTAACAACTCAATTCAATACCACTTTGGGGGTTAATCAGGGCATGTATACTTGTATTGACGTATACACGATGTAACTCATAGTTCATAGTTGTGTGTACAGTTAACCAAAACGCTCCTTGAACCTTACATCAATCGAATTTTGACGTACGCTGTAGACTGTACACATGTACTTATAATACATACACAATACACAACATACATATAGCACATAGTAATTAGTAATACAAAAAAGTCAGGAGAATAGAAAGCAGTTTCATACTCACGATCAGATGTGAACGTTATCATCAAACTACTAGCAAAAGTACATATCATAATATTATATTATAGTACAAGAAAATCCAGTATCCAGTATATGGTACTATGTTGTAGTATTTTTTTTACAAAGAGTTTATAGATCTCTCTTTGCTATCCATAAATCATAAATATGATATCATCTCATAAGAAAAAAATACATTTATACATACTAGATAAATACTTATGATGTGTATTATATAAAATAAATTTTTAAATGGATATCACAGGAACAATATTATATATATATTACACATCATTAATAATAGTAATAATTACTGATACATATTAAATATGGTATGTACAAACAGAACCAAATGAATTAATACAGATATACGCCCAGATACACAACATACGACATCACACACACAATAACATATCAAAACAAAATAATATACCTTTACACACACACACAAGTCATGCATACATTATACATAAATATTATATACACACAGTACACACTATAAAATAATATTACTATATTGTTTTGGTTATTTTTGTTATTAATGGAATAGAATTTTAAATGGTTGTAGAAGTAACTGGAGAAATTCCATGAATCATCAAACATGGTCCGATTCCATCCGAAATTCTATTAAGTCTTTCATAGTAACTTGAATACTCATGACTCTCCAGCGGGGGTTCAGGAAGGTACATAAAAGTGACAGCTGTGTTGATCGAATGCTCTCTTAAAGAATCAAATACATAAATGACAAAATTAGGAACGAGCATGGTTTTTTTTTTAAGATTCATTTTGAACTTTTGTACTTTTTGTTGATAATTTTATGGTTGAAGGTTAAAGTTTAAAGAATGATTATTCTCTTTTTATACCTTATCATTCCATTGACCCTGTAATATGGCGTAATGTGTAATCCAAGGAAATTTGAAAAAAAAAAATAACAAAGATTACATTATTATTTGTTTACTTGTAGAAATTACAACGCATTTTGAAAAGAAAAGAAAGATAAATGTTTACCCTTCAATGTATCGTTTTTTGATAGTGTCGATGGGCCATTGAGGTGACGATTCATATGCTGTAGTGTCGTCTATATCATCACCAACTTGAAGTTTTAGGACAGGATCCCATGGAATTACGACCTTTGGATTGGATAGGATAAAAGTTTTTAGTTTTTCAAGGTGTACATTATATCTCTTCATGCTATACATGCGACTTGATATTTCATCTGTCTTTTAGTGTCTATACAACTTTTAATCTATATATTTACAAAATTATCATCAATATTTGCGTTTGTCTTAACTTACGATTCTGGCTTTAATACGAAGAATTTGTAACATGCGTTTCAGTTCTGCTTCTCTGCTAGCTGCCTCTTCTTTATCTTGAAGGGTAGCTGTTGTGCAGCATAAGAAAACTCGAAGTGTCAAATGTTTCCATGAAGAAACCTACAAAATTGATTTAAAAAAATAGAATAACACAATACATAACATGTAGCACAGGTTGTATTCACTGTTTGAGTTGATTTTAAAAACGTATACAATAATTATAATTAATTCCTAGTAATTATTGTAGATTACCATATTTAAAATACAAGCCAATTGAAGTAAAAATAAACTAGTCGTATCCATCAAACTATTGGCATCTCCAGAAAAGAAATTAATAGGCCAGACATCAATAAACATATTCTTGCTCCTGTAGTAAACATAAGAAACCACACAAAAATTCACATAATCAGTAATCAGATTCCGTTTGATCAAAAGTAAAACCTTTTAACTTTTAATACAAATAAATATTTTATGGTATTTTTTTGTAGGAATAAATAATAGAAAATCTTGAAATCACAAACCTTGAAATGATTGTTTTGTCATAAGTATGCATTCCTTTGGCTACAATAGCATTTTTATTCATTCTAATAACATCCTTTATCATCTCAATCCATTCTTCTTTTGATAGTCTATCTTCTGTTGATCGAAGTCGGAAAGAATCTCGAAAACGTTCACTTCCTTTATTCACAAAATAATCAATGGGCTGAGCTTCATCATGAAATCCAAAGACAACTGTATTTGGTCTCATGGCACCAAGACCACTGATACGAATCAAATGATGCATTCCTTCTCTGACGGACCGAGCAACAGTTAAATTGATAAAAGCTTTCACTTTAAGATGATCCACAACATTTAACCAGTCGACATATTGATCCATTGGATCCGAATCCAAATTATCAAAATCCCCCTTTTGCACATGACCCAATATAAAAAGACCACTTTTCTTCAAATCATTCACAAAATCAATCAAGGGTGTTGATCCACGAGGATTGGCAACGAGAAGAAGCATGTGCGGTCTCCAAAATTTTACATGATCTTTTCTTGAATCTAATAAAAGTAGATATTTCCGTACTTGATGGAAAATAAGAGCTTGAGAAATACTACCCCAATTTGCACTCTAAAAACACAAAAATAGGAAAAATATTTAATACTACATACTATATCATACTATATTATATCTTTGTCACAGAATCTATACAATTTGTAATATTATGTTGTATAACTTCCCAAAAAAATTATTTGTTTTTTGTTTTTTGTAATAATCAATAATTAAGATAAAATATATTATAAAATATAATTTTTACCTTTGATGGTGAAAGTAAATGTAATAGAATGACGAGAACAAGACATGCAATGATTGACATCGACGCATAAATTGCGTTTATCACAAACATCATAATTGCTGTGCCCACTAATCCAAAAAAAGCCGTATGGGCTGAAAAATACTTGAAATTTGGTCTGAAATTTCCACAAAAAATACACACAACATGTAAAAATCAAGTAGCAGTATTTATACGCATATATTTTTAAGTACATTTTAGTTGGTAAGAAAACAAAATAATATTGTAGCTTTGCAAAAATTACCGGAAATTTGGAGCTGAAGCAAGCTCCAAGCCTAAACAGGCTAAATTCATTGCAAAATATGAAAGTAAGAATAATACAGAATTTAACTGGGCAATGACGTTCAAGGCTCCAATAAGTAAAAACAGTTCCACTACAAACCAGGACACACAAACCGCAACCACTGGATTTCCAGATTCAGTCGTTCCTAATATATACATTCAAACGATAATATAATATGTTTTTATTGATTCAAAATAACGTCAAACACAAATTTATCAGTTGAAAAATGTGCAAATTCTAAAATTCTAAAGGACATGATATTATACAAAATGCATATACTCACCTCTTGTAACAAAACGTAATACAGGACCAAATATGTCATCTTTTGCTACAGCCTCAAGAACTATAAAAATGATAGACAATATTTCATACAGATATTAGCTAATATTCTTTTATAATACATGAAAATTCTTTGAATGTGAAATACTGAATTTTCTTATGTTTCAAATTTCAAAGTAATTTATATTTTATGTACCTCGACTTGCACCAATTAAGTTACTCAAAGAAGCAGAAAATGTAGCCCTATAGTAAAAAAAATTCATGCATTCCATTCAATTAGATGACATTAAAATTTTAAAAAATTTGTATAAATTCTCATCAGCACGACACTGTTTTCTGTTTTTCAATAAACTCACAAATGATGTAAAGAAATAAAGAAAGAGAAATTACGTCAATATTCCAACTGCCACAAAAGGTCCCCATAAATTGATTCCCATCATAAAGATGTAGTTGTTTTGTAAAAGTTCTCGATTACATGTAGCAGCAGTTAAGCATGATAAGAGGACATAGATGACAAATGTACATCCTACAGCTGACAATGTTCCTTTTGGAATAGATTTACCAGGAACTTTCAACTCTCCACTCATGTTTGCACCAGCCATAATTCCAGTTACTCCAGAGAATAAAACACCAAAAACAATGGGGAAAGTGATAGCACTAAGGTCTGACGTGGTATAGTCTCTACTATAGTTGCCATAAAGATTGTCACTAAAGGTTGTAGAATTCAGTCCAGTAAATAAACCAGTATTATTTACATCATCTGGTAGGTTAACCTATAAAAAAATACAGCAACAAAACAACCTGCATTTAAAACAATGTCTAATAGTCTCTTAAGGGAAACTGGTTTTCATGCGATCAATTTTTAAAACTCAGACAATTGAATGTGTATTTGGTAAGATGTAAGGTATATTATAATTTACCTCAAATGGTCCAGGTTGAAAGTAACTTGCAAAAACTGATACGAGTGAAACTCCTACAACTGTTAAAATTGCAACGGAGGTTTTGGCAAATAAACTAGCTCCAATCAAACATACTATCAAATTTAATACATTGATTCCTGAACAATATAAAAATCTCCACCATCTGCAAAAAGAAAAACAAAGATAATCCGTCAAGTTGAATTCTTAAACTTTTACGTATCTGTGGCATGATATGTAAAACATAATTGATAATTGTATTGTTAATTGTTATGTATTATGTATGCAGAGTAATTTTTGAAACGTTTGTTCACCGTGTATTTGGTAAAACTCCTGCGACAATGCTCCCATTATCACCAAAATTGTCAACCACACCTATATGCATGGATAAATTTATAAAACAAGTACAAAGTATTAAGTACAAAAGACGACAAATGGCCCCATAAATTCATTGAATTGTAAAATGACCATAGTATTTCTCAAACGAGGCTAAGAGATTATTAGAATCACACACATAATACAAAACTTAAAAATGACTATCTATTTAATATATATTGTGCATCACCTTCAACACATCCAGTGATATATAAAGCAGAACTGACAATATTTGCAATTATAAAAAGAGCTCCAATAGCGCCTCCAAATTCTGGACCTGTATTTTCAAAGTTATTTCATGTTAGTTTGTTTCTTCATTCAAACTCTTTTAAAAAGTATCAGATTTAGATTCTGTTTTTATTTTATATTGTTGAATTGTCAAAAGAATAGTATAGTATCCTTTGGGAAATTTACCTAGAGTTCTGGATATCATGAAATATGCTCCACCACCTTCCACAGCCCCATTTGTTGAAATGGCACAAATTGAAAAGACAGTAAATGTCAAAATACCATACGCAATTACAAACTGTCCCAGTGTTTGAAGTAACCCAGCATTACCTACATAAATTGTTGAAAAGATGATGATAATATAAATAAAGTTTGTTTGTTTATTTTTAGAGTGTAATAAATTGTAAAACAAATAAGTAGCAAGTAAAAATATATTTTCATTGAATCCTCGATCCACATTATACATGATATTATTACTTACCCACAATAAATCCTACTCGAAGGAAAAGTAGAGCACTGAACATGGACAAAGCGACTGGACAAAAGACACCGGCAAAGGTGCCGAGAGTGCGTGTTGAACTAAGTCCATTTGCTGTAGAAGAACCAGTTGAAGTGCCGGAAAATTCGGAATATCCTGATGATTCTGGATTGTTGATGATTCCATTTAACCCGCTTAGGCTACTAAAAAATTTTCTACGGAAAGATAAAATGAAATCTAGGTGAGCAGTTGATTCTCTACAATTATTTGAACTATTCATCATATATGCAATATTATGTAACAAGGAAGTATCAAAGTGAATTAAAATGAACATTAAAACATATGTGTAGAAAGTAGAAAAGAACTGTGTGTGTGTAACAAAATACCTTTGTAGTAATGGAGCTTTTTCTAGCCTTCGTCGACTTGTAGTTGGTGGATCTATACAAATGAAATATGAAATACATACTTTACTGTCATACAAAAAAAAACACATGACTAATGATAAGTAGAAGGAAAACTTGTCACTCTGTACTTATGTACAAAATTTATATCCTCTGGGACACATTACTAGAATCTTATTTGATCTGTAATGAACCCATTAATCTTACAACATTTTACCACATCATAATCACATCGTAACCACAAATTATATTGGAGGATAAAATTGTACAACTACATATAGGTTCTAGAGGTATCTTTTAAATTAATTAACTATTTTTATGTATATAGTTATATATTTTACTTTCTACAGTTGAATCGACGATTGAAATGCGGGTAGTATCTGAGTTTTCATTCATTCTCGTTAACGGAAACAGCTTGCCGGCTAAATAGATATATAGAAAAATAATAAACATGAATTAATTTTGATGTCATCAAATGGCAAAATAATAACCATAAATTATTATGCTGTAATAGTGGTTAGTAAAGTATCAAAATGGTAAAATGAAAAAGTAAACTTACTTTATATTTAAGACTAGTAGAATGTTACAAAATAATGTTTGGTTTTTTTGTTAACTATAAACTATATATCCTATTTACTACTACTAAAATATAACTACACACTACACACACTCCAACAAACACGCAAACTTTTTTTTACTAGTAATAATTAGTAATATTTTGTTACACACAGATGTAAGATTATTGGTTATTTTTGTTTATTACTATAAATATAATATTGTTTTGTTACTGAATAATATCAGGTGTTTTTTTTTAGTTTTTAGTAGACAAATTCAGAGAGAAAAAGCAGGAAGGCAATTTTATAAAGTTACTGCCTCTTTTTTTCTTCTTTTCTCACTAAAACACATTTAATATACCTACAAAAAACTAACATAATATTAAACCTGACCTATTGCTCATAAATGTATACAAAATTCACTATTCATCATTTCTCTGATTTCTGATCTCTCTCTTTAACTCTTTAGACTCTTTATTTCTTTCTGACCCTAAATCACACACTAAAATCACAGACGACGGATATATTGGATATTGGATACTATATGTATAATTATATAATCTATGTAATTAAAACTTTGAAAGAAATCGTCACTGTTTACAGTTTAAGGACGGTGATCTGTGATCATATGTTATTTATTATTGAATTTTTTTTTCTATCCAGTAATCCAGTTCAGTTAAGATTTTGTGTGTGTGTAAAAATAAACGTTTTCTTTTAAAAATAGATAGTTATTCTAATCTGTAATCGTAGTTATATAGATAAGGGCGTTTAAAGTTTAATTTTACACATGAGTATACTATATTATTATGTAAAGTATATTAGTGAATTATAGTGAACATTCAATCGTGTATGACTCTATATTCTCTGTATAAAATGACTAATACATCTAATGTATGTTACTGATATTTGATACTACTTATTTTATGCTTAATTGACAGTTTCAAGTTCACACGACCTGTCTTATGTCTTATTTTTAATACAAAATATTATGTTATATTCCTTCAGAGGTGTCAATATAATATATTCAATATGTGTGCAACCAGTTTTACTTTATTTTATTGGTTATAAAACTGATGATATTTTATTATAATGGAAGAAGAACAAGTATAGTACGTAAGTACTTGTGATTTCAACTATAGTTAAAGTGAATTAGTTTTTATAAATATATATAATCGTATCAAGAATTTATGTATAGTGTATAGTACCCTGCATATTGCATATTATTATTCTGGTATAATTATTTTTATTGTATATTTATTATGTATGATATTGCTCTCGTTCAGTATTCCACTCAAAAGTCCAAAAACTTGTATGTCTATTAACTCTAATTCAGTTGCAGCTTGTAGTTATTTAATACAACATGATACATAGTATGTTTAGAGTTTAGAGAGTGTTGATATTATGTATTTTTGGGATAACGAATCACAAAAATTAGGCAAAAGCCCCACAAGACGAAAAAAACTGATAACTGATAAAAAAGATATAATATTTTATCGCTCTCTCTGGTCTTTCAGCTTCAAGGTCAC
>JAQGBH010007383.1:0-11082 GCA_034698265.1 Sminthurinus aureus
TTTTTAATAATTAAAAAAACAAGAGTCTCATTTAAGAATCCTCTTGACCTGGTCTCATTTAAGAATCCCAGGATTTTACAAAAACAAGAGTCTCATTTAAGAATCCTCTTGACCTGGTCTCATTTAAGAATCCCAGGATTTACCAACCGAAGAAAAATAAAAAAAATCTGTACTTACTATCATATTCGACGTTGCAATTGTCTATAATTATTTGTTCAGGAGTAGACTCTTGAACAAAAGCTTCTTCTTCTTCCTCTTCTTCATCTGGAATAACATATGAAGGTCCTACAAAATGAAAAAAAAATTTTCTATGTAATATAAAAGTTAAAAAAAAACTAACACTAAAATGATATACAATATTATATTGTATACCTTGTCTCTCTTCTGTTTGTGGAACCAAGTCAAAATGTGCGAGAAAAGAACACTTTTTAGAAACATCTCTTTCTCCTTCCTCTTCTGGTTCCATAATACTTGAAATGAAAAATAAAACAAATACACATAATATAAACACCTTGATATTAATATAAAAAGTAATATTTATAATTTATAATGAACAGTTTTACTTTTTTAATGTCCAACAGACATAAACAAAATGAAAAAAAAGTCAAAATATATCTTCCTGTAAAGTGTATATGTGTACATGTACATATACGTATATCGTAATGGTATATTTTGTAAAACATTTCTTACCTCTTAAATGAAAATTTCCTCGCCACAAACCTATTTACTTAGTTATAAGAGGTCAAGATCTACCTAAATACACTAGTTATAAGTTGATGAAAATTAATTAATCAAGAAAAAAATTAAAATTAAAACTGCACTTTTTTTGGACTCTTTCCCCATAAAAAATCCGTATCCACTACTTTGAATTTTGCCGCCGCTCACAAGGGCATCTCCATATGCTATAGGATATGCACGTACATTACATTTACGTATATACAAATGCACTACTATGTACTTATGTATTATGATATTATAATATTATAAATGCTTTTAATAATATTTAATGCACTTTAACAATTAAAAATTAATTACTTTGTGACTAAATAATTAAATATGTATATACATGTATTGTATATAAAACAATATAAAACAGCAAAATACGTGTTTATAAATATTGCGACTGCGATTTATTAAAGATATAATAGCGAAAATTATTCTTTTTTTTTCTTTTTTTAGATAATAATTAATAATAATATTACATCTCAGTCTATTAAAATAACACATGTATAATTGTTTTGTAATTGAGGTTTTTCTCGTAACCACAATTAAAAATACTACGTCTAAATCACAGTAATAACTGATAAATCAATAATTAATAAATATATTCTACAGGTCTTAGAATGCCCCTGTAAAAAATAAAAAACAAGACTTAATAGTGTCTCGTCTATAACTAATGGTCTACTAATATGACAAAAAATAAAATACAAACATAACACAATCACAGTAAAGTAGTTAATAAAATATCATGTGTATGATTGATATGACATTGTCAGTCAGTAAAAAAATATGTACTGATAATACAGTATAAAAAAATTATATAATACATTATTTGTAAAAATAAGTTTCTCAAGTCTCTATATATTGTAATGTACAATAAATATTAAAAATTAAATAAATAATACTATGCATGACTACTGCGTACGACGTACTTTCTTAGGAGAAACATGTTCTTCAGTTGCTGGTGAAACTGGAGGACCAGGACGACTTCGTGCTACTGGTAATTCTTCATTAGCTCCTACTTGTGAATCGGATGAAACATTGAGTCCAGAATCTTGATCATTGTCAGATGAAGTTTTTTCTCTTCCAATTTGAAACAAATTATTAATATCAAATTTTTTATCTGCCTCCTCTTCCTCAAACATGTGGGGAGATCCTGGACCATATGGAGGTACTGCTCTAGTTAATGGAGGTGTTCTGTTTGGGTCAGGAGATTCAAACTGGTCAATCCGTTGACTTGGTCTAACTGGCCGATCCTGTGATTCAGGCGATTCAATTTGTTCAATATTAAATAAATTTTCAAAATGTTCTTGTGAATCAAACTCTCCAATTTCTTGCCCTCCTCTTACTTCTGTCTGCTGATGTTGTGGGAATGGGACATGTAAATTCAGAGGTGGATCTGGAACATTGACAATTGGGAGTGGATTGATAATAATATTATTATTATTAATATTAATTTGTTCTCCATCTTCAAAATCCGTTTCAGAATCATCACTGGAATTCCCAGGAGAGGGGTCGGAATTATTACTATCAGTATTATTAAAATTATTTTCATTATCAGTATATGCATCCTGTCCATCATCTTCATCAATTTCTTCTTCGTCGTCTTCTTCGTACATGAATAAGTCCTCCTCTTGATCTTCAGAATCTTGTGTTTCACCCAATAATTTTTTCACGTAATCGTCGTAATCTTTCGATATTTTCTTGTCGAAATCTGTCTCTGCTTCTTTTACAAGGTTGAGTTCTAAATGATAAAAAATAAAAGAATAAAATATGAATGATTAATTTATTAATTAATTGAAAAATGTTGTTATTAATTTATAATTCAACTAAATATTATTATTCATTATATTGATTTACCTTTAATCTTATCTTCACGCACGAACTCAAATAAATTTTTGGTACAGGCCAAATATCTAACTTGCTCAGGGGGGCGTCCCAGATTTGAAAGTCCAAAAATATCACCGATTTCGTTGATAATAGACACATTGACCATGACATCTTTAAAATCTTCATTATGGCTCTACAATATAACAAATTAAGCATTATTTTGAACATTATTGATTCTGTATAAATATATGTACACACATAATTTAAAAACAAATAAAACATAGAATTTGTATATTCAATATTACTAATAAATGTATTAAAATAGTTATTAATTTAAAACAGTACCTCTTTAATTGTTGCTGCTCTATCTAATATCCTTTTTGTTGGATTATAACGAGGTTCGTAATGTGCTGTTGGCAGCAAGGCTAAATCAAAATTTAATTCTTCACCTACTTTACTGGCTATTGCTTCGAATTTTGTAGGGGTGAAAAATACAGGCTTTGTCGAAAGCACTTTCAAATCTTCATTAGTATTATTTTTATTGCCTGTTTTAAAATTAATACTACAAAAATAAAAATAAAATCATAATTATTATTAACAAAAATAAAACTATAATTATTCTAATAATATTCCGAAATAGTACTTATAAATGTAAAATATAAAATTATGAAAATAACAGTACTTACTGAATATGGTCACCATAAAGCTGTGGATCCTTAATGCTTCTAATGGCCACTTTCTTGTCAGTAATTACTTTGGTAATTGGTCCAGTTGTGTCAACCACAACAGCACCCTCAATTAGTTTTCCAAACAATTTTGACGAGGATCCAGGGTAGCCAGCAAGTGATAAAATTCCAACATTATAAAAATAGTCGTACATGGGATCTTTGAGGTCGAGGGCAACTGCTTCAGATTCTACCACGTTCAAAAGTTGTAAATTAGTCTGAATAGTTTTCTTTAAATATCCTATAAAAAAAAATCAAAAAGTGAGTTATTAATTATATAAAATATAACATAAATATGAATGACAATTAAAAAGAATGAAAATTAAGAATTAAATTATAAATTTTAAATACCTTGTAAAGTAGAGGCTGAAGGAATAAATCCATTTGTGATTTCAAAATCATCCTCAACACATCTGATAAAAACACCAGGTTTTAGAAATATCTGAGCCTTGGCACCTGGTACTAGATTAAACATATGTCTCTCCACCTATAATAATTGTCAATGAATGTATAAAGACAATGTAACAGTAACATCATGATTTACATAATCTCTTGTGTTTAATATTAAACTGTATATAAAATTAAATATTAAATGCTATATTATATATATACTTACTCCAAAGTATTTTGCTAATTTTTCCAGTGGATTACTGAGTCTACATAATTCTCCACTATTTGCCTGGATATTCTCTCTATAGTCATACCCTAATCCGTAAAGTCCTTTTGTTGTTTTGTTCTTAAGGCACTGAATAATAAATGGCATTAAAAAGACGATTTGGGTAATTAATTTTTTATGTCTTGAATTAAGAATACTTAGTCCCATATCAAAATCAAGACGTCCACGCAAATGTGCAAGTACATTTAAATACAACCCATCTACTCTTTCTAATAAATTTTCTTTTGTAGTGGGGTCTCCATCTTCCCATGGCCTAACTACTCCAACCATGGTTAAAAATTAATATTAAAACTATCACAATTAAATAAACTATTATAACTAAAATAAAATAAAATACAGATAGACAGAATAAAATGAGTTGTCTACGTGTCAAAATTGTAACGTCAAATGAAATTTGAAATTTGAAATAAACAAAAGATATATATAAAACATTCAACCATAGAAAATACACTATGCATTTTGTTTCTGTATTTTGAACTGTCAATTCTCAACTGACAACTCATAATCTGTCATTCTGTCTGTGTATAAAAGGGAAAAAGAACAAAAGATCTTTTGTCTTTTTTTAACTATCTATTTAATTACAATTAAACAAAAGTGAAAACTACTTAAATAATATTAATAATATTATCATATTGACGAGAAGTCCATATACAGAATGGGTAAGTAACTTTACATTTACAATTAGTATTCATTATATCATTATTCAATATGTAATTAAAGAGGGAAATTGTTGTGTAGGGTACATATGTACATGTAATATACATTGTGTAATACATATTATTAATTTGTATTATTAATTATGAACTTTATGTAGCCACTACATTTTACCGTGATTGGGTGAAAAAGGAAGTAGTTGAAGCAATGACACAAGAAGAGTTAATTGAATATTTCAATATCAATTATCCTGAATTTCAAAAAGATTTTGAGAAAATGTCACGGAATAGAAATCAAACAGTCAAGGAAGTTATTTTGAATGAACTGGATGAAATGATGCCAGTTGTGCATGATCCTAACTTTAACCCTCCAAAACAGCAACAGCAACAACAAAAAGCAACTGCTAAACAAAGGAAGAAGTCTACAACAAAATCAAATGCAGAATCTGGACAACCAGGTCCTTCAACGTCAAAAACAAAAGAGAAAGTACGGGGGTCAATTGAAAAATCAATTGAAAATATTAAAATAAATCCTAAAAAATCAACAAAATCTTCATACAAGACAAACAGATACCCTTACCAGTCTGAACTACAAACAGTCGTCCAATTAGTTAGAGGAACCATGTACTCTTTCTCTCCAGATACAATAGAAGGAAAATATATTCTTTCTGACATGGTTGCTGATGGGAAGGAAGAAGAATCAAAGAAAAAGGGAACTGAACTGACTGAAGCTGTGGAAACTTATCTGACAGAAAAGTGGTTAGCAAACTTATTGAAAAGAGAATGCAAGTGGAACAATTGTGGTCTCAAATTTGAATCACCTGAAGATGCATATCTGGTATGTATAATATATAATAATCATAATAATTTTAATTTTAAGTATTTATTTTAAGATGAATATTAATTGAAACTTTACCATGTATTATAATATTGAGCATGTAATATTTAATGTGATTTTTTATTTAATAAATTTTTAGCATTTATATTTTGACCATGTTCACGTTGAAAACCCTCCAACCCTCTGTCTATGGGGTGCTTGTAAAGAAAATCTCTCAGAACCTACAATTTTAATGAATCACCTTGCTGGTCAGCATGTATGCTTCTATCGACATCGTTGTTATGTAAGTAGATAGTATAGTAGTTGTAATATATAAAATGTTATACACATATGAAATTCAGTTGAATAATGAAAATAAATAATTTTTGTGGTTTAAAAATTAAAAATTTCAACTATGCAAAAATTACATATTATTGTAGTAATTGTTTTTTGATTTATATTTGTAGGTCATCAAGAGAAATGGCCAAAAATGTGAAAACTACTATACACAATCGAAAAATTTTCAAGAGCACTTGAAGACTCACACACAGCAAGAACTCGAAAATACCTGGAGAAGTTTAGAGAATGAATATGAAAATATCAAATATGAAGCTTCTAATAATATTATGTACTTATTTGACGATCCACGGAATGCATCAAAACGTTGCTCATCTGAGGGCTGTGTAATTACTCCTTTTGGGGGGAAATTTTGTGACCATCACCAAGAGAATCCCAATATTGTTAGAACACAGCCACAAGAAATTTATATTCATGGTAAAAGAGGAAAGTTAATTGGATGGTGGTCAAAAAGAGTTTTATTTTTTAATATTAATGATCCAAATGCTCATTTATATTCTGAGAATTTTGTTCAAAAATGCCTGTTAAATGATTGTAAAATGCCTTCCAATAAGGCATTTCCTCCTTTTTGTGGACCGTTTTGTAAAGAGTATTTTGAAAGAATAATTAACCCTAGAATTATAAAATTAAAATTTGAAGACATTAATTTTAATATTAATTTTGCACCTCTTCCATCTGGACGTGAGAAAATGATAAAATTTAATCCATCACAAAAATTCAAAGACGACATAATCAAGAAAGGAACATCAGTCATTTTGTTTCAAAAATATATTGTCGTCAAAGAAGGAGAACTTTTGTACCATCAGCGATTGTGTCCAATCAAATCCCATAAAACCCCTACAACAAAATCAGAAAAGAATTGTGTCCCCTGTCAAACACACAGAAAAACAGATACTCCCGATGCCCCGTTGGTCGATCCATATGAAGGAGAAAATATTGAAATTAAAAATGTCCCATATTCAAATAAATCTCCAGACTCTGAATGGAAAGTAAAAGACTACATTTGGGTTCGACTTATTTTCAGACCAGCAGCAATGACCAAAGAAAAAAAATTCAATCGTTTATGCTGGAATCTTGATTGCTACAACATAACAGTACATGAAGAGCAAGTTTACTGCTTGAGTGACAAATGTACACTAATTGGAGAAAAATATCCAAAATTGCCATATAAAAATTAAAAATTCATGAATGTCCAAAAAAAAAAATTACAAACCAATTTCTATTTTTTTCCTATTATGTAATAATATTTACCGCTGTATAGTATTTTATTTAAAATTTAAATAAATTATAACTTAATAATTATATTACATTACATACATAATAATAATATTAATATAATATAAGTAACAAACAAATTTATTACACTTGTCCAACGTTCAGAAGCATGAACCAACAATAATACATGTTAATAAAAAAATTTTATCCATCAGTTGTAATATTTAAAAACCAAAAAAATACAGAATATCAATCATTATCAAATAGAATTCATACATTATTATTATTTAAAGATTAAATCGATTATCCTCCGAAAATTTCAGCACAACTCGTTGTACTTCAATATTTAAGTGTCAAATTTATGGAAGAAAGACTTGAAAACATAAAAATTTTATTTTGTTTTAACTTAAATTTTATAAAAACAGAAAATCAAAATTATTTTGATTGAGTAAAACTTGAAAATTAATTTACTTTCAAAAAAATTCAGTGATGAGTGAACTAAAATAATTTTTTTTGTGCACTTTTTGTCCACTTTTTATATACAAGTCTTTGGTACACAAAAACCTGAAAACGTATTAAATTTTCATGATCATGAAAATGATAATATTGGAGAACAAGAGAACATTGATCAATACGAGGATGAAGAGGATGACACGACGAATGTCATTCAAAAAAATGATGTCGTACCAAACCCGATGAAAATGGATATCCCAAACATTGTTAGAAGTAAGGGAAAAAACATCACATATCACATATAAACTATAAACCTACTTTGCAATAATTATAGTATTACAACTTAAACTAACGTTACATGACATGATACAGGAAGTGTCAGTTTTCACTGTATTTCCTATATAGTTGATTTGCCTAAATTAATGTGAATTTATACATATTATTCATTTGAATTATAGGCTATGGACCAAAGGTTAACTTTCAAAAAAAAAGATACCAATGTACCGTACAAAATTGTCCATATTCAACTCCTTATGCAAAAGATTTGGCAAGACATATGAGAAAACACACGGGTACAGTTCTACAAATGTTTTTACATAAACTATACATTTTGAAGAATATAGGAATATGTACATAGTATATATATGCAAGGTGTATCTTTATTATTTATTAATTTCTATTTTCTATATAAAATATGTTTCAGGTGAAAAACCGTACCAGTGTCAACAATGTTCGGTAAATAAAAGAACATCATCATCATGTTTTGTGATGGATTTTACATTTCACAAGTTTTTTATACTATATAAATATTAAATATGTATTATGCGTATTTTTATGTTTAATGACATTGACGCTTTTAATTGGTATTGTAGAAAGCATTCAGTCGAAATGACAAGTTAAAACAACACATGTTAATTCATGGAACAGAAAAACCGTTTAAATGTGAAACTTGTCCATATGCCACTATTGATGCTGGAAGTCTTCGAAAACATTTGAGAATTCATACAAATGAACGACCTTACAAGTATGTACAAATATAACACATAAACTATAATAATTTGATCATTTGATATAATGTTAAGTACCAGTAATGTTACTTGTACTCTTGTTACTCTTAATTGTATATTTGTTAAAATTCAAAAGAGTAAAACATTATTTACATGATAATTTTTTGTTTCAAAGGTGCCAACTATGTACTTATCGAGGAAAAGATTCATCACAATTGACTGTTCATCTTAGACATCATACTGGTACTTAAATTTGATTATTATTATTATTATTGATTTGTCTGATTTCTTTATAGATGCCTGTATTAATATTTAAACACGATTTAATAATGTGATAGATTAAAATAATTCATGTACATGTATACATTTTATATCCTTTTTAGGTGATACACCATACATTTGTACTCATGATTCCTGTACTGCTGCCTTTAAAACTCCATCAGATTTACAAAGGCACATACGAATTCATACTCGAGAAAAACCTTATGTAAGTCATGTTCTTTTGGCATAATTATTAATTATTATTATAATTTATAATTCATAACACTCATTTTCATTCTTGTATTGTCATAAAATTTCAATTCATACATATTAATGTTTGTAATTTGTTTCCATTGTAATGAATAGGAATGTCCACATTGTGATTATCGAGCAGCTGTCAAATGCAACTTGAATACTCATATACGGAAAAATCATGATGCACAGACTGAAATGATCATGCATGCAGTATGTAATAGCAATTTTATTGATGGGAAACATGAATCGATCAATCTTAATTTCTCTACTGAAGCTCAAACAGACAACCAAAGTAACATCTCCAATAATATTAATCCTTCACCCTCGCAATCATTGTTAGGATCTACTGCCAGCGTAATAATGGATAGTAATAATTATATACCACCTCCTGTAGAATCTAATCAAATCAAACCACCACCAAGAAAAAGACCAAGAAAGAGTCCTGTAACAGCAATTTCAGAAGAAGAAGAAGCTGCAAATGCATTTTTGACCGCAGAGGGAGAGGCATTACCACCTCCACCAAAGAAAAAGAAGAGGGCTCGTCCAAAACAAAAATTAGAAATTAGTCCAGAACAAATGCTTGCTTTCCAATATGCCTGTCGAATATGTGCATATAAAGGAGAGAATTACAGTAAGTAATAGTTTTAGTAGTTCATTGATAATAGTAAATACTAAAACAGGCACAAAATAATGAATAGTATAATGTATAATGATTATTATTATTACTATGATTATTATGTATCTAGTTCAATTATTATAATAATACATAATTGATGAAATTATTGAGTTTAGTTTCTTTATTATTTTTGCTTCTTTTCAAAAACAGAAGCCTTTAAAAGACATATGCAGAGAAAACATAAGGATATATTGGAATCATCATTAAAAGATTTATTACATGAGCCACTCCCCGTAGCTGGTCAACAAGAAGAAGAATCCAGTCAAAAACGTAGAAGATATGTGTTCAAAGCAAACGTTCCAAAAAAATTTCCTTGTACCTTTTGTACTGTGTCTTTTGCCAAGGAGGATAGTTTGAGATGTCATATTCGACAACATTCTAAAAATCTACCCTGTTCAACTCCTTCATTAAGTTTTCCAACAACTCTAATTGATAATGGTACCCCAACTATTATAAGAAATCCATCGCAAAATGTCTATGTCATAGTTAAAACAACTCCATCCGTATCATCAACGATTACTAGCGAAAATAATGGTTCAGGTTAGTTTTTTATGTGCCTACCTCATATATAATATATATATTTTTGAGAGTATTTAAATAATAATTACTTCATACGTACTTACTTCGTCTAGTCGTATTTATTTTCTCAAAAAATGTGTAATACACACTAGAACTGTAACATGAAAGTGTATTTTATCCATTTTACGTGTAAGGTTGATGATGATTATTTATAAGTTAAGAAACATCAAGTTTCAGTAAAAACGTTTTATACACTTTATAATGACTGGAAAATATACTGATTTTAATCAGTATCCGTATGTTTTACATGATTTTTTATTGTGCTGTAAGTACAATCATTTTTAATTTACCATGGTTCAATTTCCTTTTCAATATATCATGTACAACAATAATATAAGTTATTATGGTTCTCATTTTCATGCTACAAAACATAATACGTAATACGTAATGTGCGCTTTGTATATACGTTTGTTTTGAGAATGAGTTTTCTTTTATTTCACCAGTATACTTTCTATGTCTTAACTTTTCTGAAAACAAAACAGCTTTTTGGTATAGAATTTTATAGACTGTTCCACGTCGAATTTTTTTATAGGAGTACCTTTATACAGAATGTTAAATATTTGAAAGACGTTACCTAAAATACATATATATGTGTCAAAATGTATACACAGGCATTTTATGTGTTCCAAAGGAAATTATTATAAGAATAGGTTGGAGTACATAAACGAATAGAGATTTATTCAGAAAAAAATATGATTTTTATACATATACACATGTATTTTTACTAGAGGCGCTGTATAATGTATAATATATACCTGCTCGGTATTCTATATTATTGTTTTACATTCTTCGCTTTTCTGACCGGCAAAATTTTTAAGTCGTGTAACATTTAAAATAAACAATGCACCAGTAACTAAG
>JAQGBH010007384.1:0-11081 GCA_034698265.1 Sminthurinus aureus
ATTTAAGGAATGCCATGTAAATTCAAAGGAATTCCCATACTCCCAATGCCGAAGTTATTATACAACATACAATATGAACCAATTATGATGTCAAAAGCTAGGCATAAAAATATAATAGTAATGTATAATATGTATTATTATGCTTAATATTGAAGATTGAGACTTTTTTTTACCATCATTCCGTAGTTGGTGCTTTTGTTTTCGATTAGATGAATCCATTCCATGTGAATTTTTGTAAGTACTCACAGTATATTGGACTATTATAATGAATTTAAAGTTTACTAATTGTTTGTCCTTCTCTTTTTGTTATTTATTGTAACAAAGTATTTATAATATATAATATAGAGATAAGCTTTTGATTTTTCAAACCTATTCGGTATATAAAATACAAATTTTACGAAGTAAAATAAATCACAATTTACAATCAAGTAAGCACGCAATTTAAAACTAAACACAACTTGATGACTAATATTATAATTCCAAACTATAATATGATTCTATTTAGACGAAAAATAATTGTGATGCACATTTATAGCTTATAGCTGTTATCTGTTATGCAAAAATCCTCTCACTCCAAAAAAAATCCAGTGTCCGTTAGCATATTCGTATTCGTTTCTGAAAAAACTGAAACCAAAAATAACTACAGGGTAAAAGCAAGCAAAAGTGAACGAGCCCAAGCCCATATGTGCTTGAATGTCTGGGGAAATTTAAATCAATTTACAATGTGGTAAAAGTTTCATGTTTCATTTTTATATTGGCCAGGCACTAGTGGATGGTAATTGTGAATTTCAAAATTTTTGGTAATGGTAATTGTGGGTAATTAAGATTCACTTTGAAATTTGGTAATGGTAATTGTAGGTAATTGCTAAAAATTTTCTTTTTGCTAATGGTAATTGGGGGTAATTGTGGGTAATGGGTAATTGTCCATTAATGCCAAAAACAATTACCCTCACAATTATACATCACTGGATTCAGAATTGAGAATTATTCAGATTTTGTCGTCGCTACAACATACAGGTTCTGTGTTAGATTAATTATTGTGATTTTTGAAATCAAGTTCTTTTTGAAGATGGGTTCAACATTAAATGAGAAGCCTCCTCTTCCATATCAAACACTCATCAATGGAGATTCCCCCACCGGCGGTACCGGTCAGAAAAAAACAAATTACATTGCTGTCGAGATGCCGTCTCATCAAGAAATTTTGATGGAGTCGCTGACACCAACAAGGAACCCTTATAGAAATGACCTCGTAGAAGAGATAAGGAAAGGGGATAGTGACAAGTGGCCCATCAAATATTACATCGCTTCTACTTTGCTTGTGGTCATCATGCTCTTATTAATTGCACTTTTGTGTCTTCATGCTCCTTCAGGTAAGGACAAAATTAAACAATTTTTGATGGATTTAAACATTTTAAAAATTAATTTACCATGAATTTAAAATTTAACTAATTTGTTTATTTGTGTCTCATAACTCATTATATTAATATGATATATGATTTTGTGTGTCATGAACTATGAACAGGTTCGGATGTGAACTATGAATTGATTGGAAACAGGACTGTGTTTAAATTTTTTTCTAAGAAGAACTACACTGGTATAAATATATAAATAAATACATAATAATATGATGCAATATTATATATTATATCCAAAAGTATATATATTTGAATTTCAATACATGAAGGAAGAAAGAAGAAACCATGTCTTTTTTTTTAAACTTGTATAGTATAAAATTCTACATCAAATTAAAATATAATCTGATATTTTTAGGTGCATTTTTCATGCCTCTTCCAGGCTGGGAAGAAGGATGTGTCAATATTCCAGATCAGTACCGAGCTAGGTCAATTCACATTGGACCTAACTGTATTGAAGTGTTTGAGATTCCAAATTGTTTGGGCAATATCGGTGACAAGATTTTTGAAGGAAGTGATTCACACGATGACCTCGAGAAAATTGCCATGGGTCGGAAAATCAGCTCATTCAAAAGCTGTTCATAATTAATCATTTTTTAATATTATATTATATATTATACGATTCTTCTTAGTTATATTTTATAACTTTAATTACCAGATTCCAGTGAAATTCCTTTATTATACAATAATAATAATTATTTAGGAATAATTAAAGTAGCTTTTCATATTTATATAATTGTTAATGTAATTACCGATTTTCATGAATGATTAGAGGACAAGTTTCTCAATAAAAGTTATTATCAAAATGTTTTTATAATATAATTTCCTAAAATAACAAAACACTACCACTCTTTTTTTTACTTTTTACTTTTTATGGTACAAAATATAAAGAAAGTGATACCATTAGATGTATTTATAGCATAATATATACTTAATTATAGTATGAATGTATATCTTTTTTTAAATATCCATATATCCATATCATATACTTTTAACTTTAACTTTTGTTTTTGTTTAGCTTTCAGTAAAACATCCATCAAAATTTGTCATATATATGTTTTGCGTAATTCGATATTTTTAGCAATTTTTTAGCAAACCCTGTCATCCTTGATGCATTTTGTAACTTTTTCAAAAAACATGAAAATTTCAATCAATCAGCTGATATAATTTTATATGTAATTAAGTATTATAATTGGAATTGGAATTTTAGGTAGTTGTTGTTGTAGAAGACAAATAATTAGTCATTTGTTCAGTATTATATAATTTAGTATCTGTCTTTATTATAGTGTTTAGTGAAATGGCATGTGTGTTCATAATTTTATATTGTTTGTGAGATTTTAGTTAGTTTTTAGTGTAATCTCTGTGAGTCACTCTGTGAGAGATTCACAATGACAAGAGAAAATGAGAGATTAAAAACTCGATCTAGTCAAAATAGTCGAAATAGTAATAAAAAAGTAACTAGTCATTGTATTATTTGTAGTGATACTTGTTGTGTAGAAAACGGGAATAGTGAGTACAGTTCTCGATTATTCTCTGTATTTTGCAAGTATTTCAAGGTAAACTCATCTCAATTTTCTAGTCCTCAGCATCAAAATCAACAACAAAATCCGTATCATCCGAATCCGAATCTTCTTTGTCTTTGTGTAAAATGTATGGGCTTGTTGAAACAATTATGGGAACAGAATGGTCTACTGGAAATTCTCCAGCGAAATGTCAGTCATATTGTGGCTCTACTTGCAAAAAATGTTCTACAACAAGATACCAATGTCAATGATAATGAAGGCGAAGAAACCGAGGAGGAGGACAAAAACATCGGTAGTAGTAATCGAGATAAATTGTTGGTGCAAAATACTATTCGTGAACGTAAGTGTGGAGTAAATATATATATATACATCATAACATTTCTTTTTTTTATTATCTATACATTGCAATTTGGAAATAATAAATGGATTTTTGTATAATATAATTTTTTTTATTTTACATTGTAGAATTTTTACCACGTATAATACTGACAGACGTTTGTAAGGTGAAAAAGATTGAACCGGAACTGCAAATCCAGACTCAAACCCAAAATACAAATGGACCAAATGAACAAGAAACAATAATAAATCCAATTCAATATGACAATAATAATATGAAGCAAATTGAGTTTCCTCAGCCTAATTTTAATACAATACTAAATGAGAAAAGAGAAAATTATTTAATTCCAGACTCTGAATTTGAAGTAGTCTCTTTTATTGAAGTAGTTTGTGAGCCATCTCCTCAAAATACAAGTCATCATCATCATCAACATCAGCACCAAGAACAACAACAACATGAGGATGAACTGACTCAAATTATTACCGAATTAGATTTAGAGCATCAACAATTTCAACAACAGCAACAACAACAATTTCAACATGCAACAACAATAAATCAGAACATGAACCACAATGATAATAATAATAGTATCAACAATAATAATATAAATAATATCAGTCATCAGCAAATCATAAATCCTGTGAATCCAACTCCTCCAGTTCTCTACATGAATGAACAAGGTGAATTAATAATGGAACAAGCTGTCATGATCCCCATTGTTGACAACATTCCTCCTCCAAATCCTCGTCTCACTTCATATTCAGAGACGGAACTGATGATAACTATGGGAGAAAATGAATACAGGATTCAACAATTGAACAATGGCAAGTTTAGGTGTCCAATTGAAAATTGTGTCACTGGAATGAGAGAGAGAAATACGATTCAATTGGTCAAAGCTCATATTAAGCGAGTCCATTCGCAACCAAGTATTTACTTTTTTCTATTATTTAAATCATTTATTATTTATTATCTATCTTGTATTATTATCAATTATCGTTCATCAACAATCTAAAGAATGTACATTTTTTAAACCCATTTTTCTATTGATGTGTAATTTTTATCTCTTTTTGTTTTTTAATTTTTCTAGCAGCAAAGAAGAAATACAAAATCCATAAACCACCTTCAGATGGTGTCAAAAAACCATGGGTGAACGTGACTAGAGGCCCGATTCCCGGTTCATTTTACTACTCGAAAAACTGGAGGTTTGAAACAGTTGCATCTGAAGGAAATAATCGAGCATTTAAATGTGCCACTTGTCAATTTGTTTGTGGTGAAAATGAAATTCTTCCACATATCAACGACGTTCATCAGAGTAAGAACAAAAAAAAACAAGAACAATTAATCATTATTTTAGTTTTAGTTTTATTTTTTTATTGCTGGAAGATGGTAGATAAAACTTTTTTCTTTTAGTTGTTAATGGTTTTTTTTATTTTGTATTTGATTGTAGATTCAATGGTAAAAGGAAGTGAATTATTTTGTCCATTATGTAATTTTGTAACTCCATATGGACTTGAACGATTCATCAATCACTTGGCAACTCATTGGGATATTATTCCTGACCTTGTTCCAGTTGGAGACTCAAAATATTTGTACAAAGAAAAATTATTTTTTGGTATAGTCAACAACAATTATGATGATGAGAATGAACAAAACCAAGATCCACAACATCATCAACAACAACTGCAACCACTTCGACAATACAAGTGTTTTAAATGTAATGCCATAACAAATACTCACGATGAAATGATTGTACATCTTCAAAATCTACATGATGGTAAAAAATATATACTATACTAATAAAAAATTATTATTTTGAAAATATAATAATATTTAATATTTTAGTTTTCTAGTCTTTTTTTCATACTGAAGAAAAAAGAGTGTAAAGTGTAAAATTATTATTTGTTTTATAATTTATTTGATTTCAGATTCCGTAAGATGTGAAATATGCGGTGACTTGGTAATTCAACAATAATAATTGTACAATACAGCATAATACATAACAAATCCGTGTCAACTAGTTAAATGTTAAATTTTAATGAATATTTTTTCCTAGCAAAAATTCAATAATAAATAATAAACTTAAAAAAAATCATGTTATAAAACCAGTTTCAGAGTCCCAATGGGCTAAGGGCTCACAAACGGTCTCTTGGCGATCATTCCAACTTTGTGAATTTTGGTGGTGGAAAGTGTGCATTTATTATAGCTGGAGTTGAATGGCCAATTCAGAAACTGGGAGAAAATTCGGGAGGGACTCGAAAAAGAATTCAGTACAAATGTTTGACATGTGATGTCAAAATATGGACTTTGCAGATGATAAAATTACACATAAGAAGACGCCATGCAGGTTGTAATAATTTTGTCCAATTATCCATAGTATAATAATAAATAATATTCATTATATCATTGAAAATATGTCATGAAAATTATTTATTACTCATTACATTAGTTATTACCAGTGGTGAAACTGAGTCGGTACGCTTCGGTACGCAGTACCGACACTGGTTTTAAAATTTAACATTAGGTAAATGGGTTTACACTAGATAAAACGGACTTTGCAGACCACTGCGTACCGATACAGTACCGACACTGAAAATTTTAGAGTTTCAGCCCTGGTTATTACTATATAAGGAACTCTTTTTTTTACCCCTTTTTACAGATCCAGAATCTTTCATTTGCTCCGTCTGCGGTACATTAAACATTAAACAATCATTTCAATTACTAAAATCTAAAATATTTATCAAAAATATAAATATAACAAGAACAACAAGGTTGTTTTTTCTCCTCTACAGTATTTTTTTCAATATTATAAATATTTTTGTAGGCAAAAGTTATAAAGCCCTAGCAGCTTTACAAGAGCACACAAAAGTAAAGCATTCTGAAGTGGATGAGCCGTACATTTGTAGCCGCTGTGGTTTACAATTTTCAACCATGATGAGATTGAGGAGTCACCAAGACAAACATAAAGAGTGGAAATGTGAAGCTTGTCACAAGGTTTGTATAAAGTATAAATAAGGGAAAAGTTGTATAAAACTATAAAATATAAAACTACACACATGAATACTGAGTACCATAAATAAATAAAAAAACAAGAATAAATAATAATTGTTCCAAGTTTTATTACTAAAGAAGAAATGTTTATATTATTATTATTTTTATTGTTAATCCTCTAGAAATTTCAGTACAAAAGAGGTCTGAGGCAGCACTTGAAGTTGAATTGTTCGGGAGTCACGGAGAATAAATGTCCCAACTGCAATGTGTATTTCTTTATGAAAAATAAACTTCAACAGCATATTGATAGTGGAGAATGTACTGGGAATCCGAATTCAAATCCAAATTCAAACTATCATGACCATCTCGACAATTATGAAGATGGAGCGAGCAACATGTCAATGAGACCGGAAAAAAGACAGACAGTAGAGTCAAATCTAGTGTCACAATTCGAGTCCAGTTCACCAAAGAGGCAGAGACATGAAAGTGAGACATCCGTCGAGTCACCGATTGAATCTATTCATTATAAATTTAATAGAATAAACGATGCATATGATTATAATATTGATGAAGATGACGGAGGAGGAGAAGAAGCAGGAGGAGGAGATTGTTCTAGAGAATCATGGACTTCTGAATCAGAGACTGAATAGATTTGATATTATATTAATGTTAATTATTGTCGTTTAATTTATTGTACACATCTGTCACCGCTTTATTTATTTCACTTTATTGTTCGAATTTCATATTTACGGTTGCTAAGTACTATTTGCTCATTTTCTTTCTATAATTTGTTGTGTTTTGCATTTTAAGTATAAATTCTTATAATTTGATTGTTAGTTGTTAATAGTAGTTATTCTTGTTCTTTGGTATATTTAACAAAATCATTGCATTAAAAAATATTAAATACATTTTAACCGTTAAGTATAGGATAATTTGTATTGTATTGGTGCTATTTAGTGAGGATTAAAACAAGTTTTAGCAATTGAATGAAATATAAAATGCAATTTCTGCTTTTTTGTCTTTGCATTTGAATCCTCACATGATTTTCTATTGTACTCGCATCAATTTAAAACTAAAAAAAAGTATAAAATTGCAAGTGCATGACACATGAAATGACAGTCACTGAATGTCAAAGTCTCCATCTTATCTCATTTCTCATGTAAGTATAATCAGTACAATACAAAGTTCATTGTCATAAGTTGGGAAACTTTTTGTGGGATATACGTGTACAATTTTGAAAGGCATTAGAATAAGTTACAACAATGTTTTACTGATACTAAAATTGGCGAAATCGCTGCAGTCTGTAGCAGATTTCTCTCACAAGAGTGAGAGAAAGAGAAAGAGAAGCTGAAAAAGATGCAAAACGTCTTTGTGTAACAGAGTTTTTATTTATTTACTCTTCTTCTGACTTGTAGATTCTAGAATAAATAATAAATCATCCACAAGCAAAATTTGACATTTGACATTCAAAATTCAAAACAGAAGTACTTTTTATTGGTCCTTTGTAATTGTTTTGGAAACTGTGCTACGCATTCCCGTTGCAAATCATTCCTCTTTTCAAATGTATTTTCCAAGGTCTACAAGTGTAAGCCGTTCATTTTTATAGGAATTGCAATTGCACGGAAGGTTTTAACAGGAGTGTGAATAACAAAAGAGATTCGAGAATCGGGAATAAAATGTTCATGTCTATTTAAATTCATCGCAAATCACAGTCTCCAATTTCGCACCTCGCTTTCTCTTAAGAATTTTACCAATAAACGCCGAATGACCAACGGACATCAACTTTGAGCTCGTTGAGAAAAGAGACAAAAATGTTTCTCCGCTATTCATTTCATATTTCATACTGCACTTTTTCATGTAAATATCAACAAACTACAAACATATGGTCCGTTGGATTCGCAACGGAAAATGTAGATTTACACTTGCAAATTCCTGCGGCTACTTGTGGATTATGCTTCAATGAAAAAGTTGGTCGAGTTACATATTTATGGGAATTTTTGTGTGTATGTGAGTGCACAAGTGAGCAATTAAGTTTTGGTCATCAAATATCAAACGGATTCTTTTTTAAGTCATGAGTCTTGAGTTTGTCTGCAGTCTGCAACAGAGAAATGCATAATCCATAATGTGCGCTGAGCAAAGTTTAACAAAACAATTCCACACTTTTACATTGTTGCGAGCGACTCGTTCAATTTATGGGTAATTATTAATTATATGATGCACTTCTGTGGCCGGAGATCGGAGACTCGTAAAAGTGCAAGAGACTCGTAAACCGTTTATTGTCCATCTCCGCATACAAACATTTCATTTATTTTTTAAATGGGGGACGATGAAATGAATGAATGGATTTTTAATGACTTTTGCACACAATGTTTTCATGTTCTGTTCTGCTCATATTTTCCCTTTGACTTTGGAGATCTCATCCGACTAGCAGGGATTTGTTTGTTTATGTCATCTCCTAATTCTGCATTCATTGCTGCAGAGGCCAGTGATGACAATCCTTGTCTTTTCCTTTTGTACAAGCTTCCGCACTGCTACTCGCTCGATATGGACATTTTAGACTTCTGTAGTAACTCCTTGGATTACAAATCCCTTCACCTTTACATACACATATATCATAGAATACAGAATACAAAATACTGGGCAACAACAAACATTTTCCACCTTCCTCAAGTTGTTTTCAAGTCTCACCAAAGGTTTTGTTTTTTGATATTTCGGGTTTCGGAACGGATTTGCTACTTACTTGAATCCAGCACATGAGAAGAATAGCAAGAAAAACGCCCGATACGAAAACTGTTCCAATTGATTTCGCGCTTTGCATCTCGATTTTCCAACTTGTTGCCCACTTTCGTAGGGTATCTGCATTTTCAATGCGACATTTAGACGGAACGAGTCCAGAGTCTGGGGTATGTGTTGTTGATTGTGAATTGTGACTTGTGAGGACACAAAGCGGTGGAAATGCCAAATGATTTGTAAATACCGAGACTTGAGACATATTTTTTGTTTGTTCATTTTTTCCCTTCCAAGTAATTCTGCATACACTCATCCATTTTTGTTTACATTTTACTCTATGATTAAGGAAATTTATTCATGACGGAGAAATAGACTAAACATAAATCTAAGCATAATAATGCTCGGTCAGGTGGAGGGGTGGTCTCGAAATTACACGATTTTTGTTGACGTCATGTGTAATATGTGAGCCTTTTGAGTCTATAGAGTCTAACTTGAGATTTGAGACTTGACATGTGCTTTGAATTTTGAATTTTAACTGAGATGGAAACATTTCCGGAAATGTTTCTCCTCCTTTTCCCGGTTTTTTGTTGTTTGTTGCAGAGCTGAAATCTCAATTCTATTTGAATTTTACCAAGTATTTTTTGAAAAACAACTCCTCGTTCATATTTCATATTACAAATTAAATCTCAAATCTCAGGTATCCAGTAAAACTACGTGTTTTTGTTCAAACGTTCATGTCTACTTAAATTCATCGCAAATCACGGTTTCGACGCAGTTTCCTACGCTTTCTCTCTCTTTAACACCCAAAAGAGACTGATAATTTAATCTTAATAATAAACGCCGAATGCCTAACGGACATGAACTTTGAGCTGGTTGAGAAAAGAGAAAAGAGGCAAGCACAAGAGTACGTTTCTCCGCTATTCATTTCATATTTCATACTGCACTTTTTCATGTAAATATCAACAAACTACAAACATATGGTTCGTTGGATTCACAGTGGAAAATGTAGATTAATACTTGCAAATTCCTGCGGCTACTTGTGGATTATGCTTCAATAAAAAAGTTGTTCGAGTTACATATTTCTGGGAATTTTTGTGTGTGTATTGTGTATGTGAGTGCACAAGTGAGTAATTTACGTTTGACCATCAAATATCAAACGGATTCTTTTTTCAGTCATGAGTCTTGAGTTTGTCTGCAGTCTGCAATAAAAAGGGAGATGCATAATAAAATATAATGTGCACTGAGCAAAGTGTAACAACAATTACACACTTTTACATTGTTGCGAGTGACTCGTTAAATTTATGGGTAATTATTAATTATATGATGCACTTCTGTGGCCGGAGATCGGAGATTCTAAAAGTGCAAGAGACTCGTAAATCGTTTATTGTCCATCTCCGTATACAAACATTTCATTTATTTTTTAAATGGAGGACAAATTACAAAAGGGAGGATGAAGCGAACGACCGGATTTTTTAATGGATTTTGCAGCCAATGTTTTCATCTTCTGTTCTGCTCATATTTTGTCTTTGACTTTGGAGATCTCATCCGACTATCTGACAGTGGCAGTTTCATCTTATTCATCTTCGCTACTTGTGGAAAATTGAGACTGTTCTGTATGAGCTCGGAAAAATTATATATTTGTACTCAGCAATTTCAAAACTGGATAAAATCTGCAGGGAAAGTACAATTTTGTAGTGAATATTTAACTTTTTCCATTTTTTCCAAAATTTTCGTCAATTTAAATTCTGAAAAAATTACATTCGTCAGTTTTTAGTCCCCCCCCCCCCTCTCTGGTCAAAATTCAAAAATTTTGTCACTTTCATCCACAATTTTAACTTTTTCCAAATTTTGAAAGTTTTGACGGAAAAATTTTCGAGTTAAGAACTGATACTTTCAGGATAGTCTTCTAGTAACCTACGGTTAATTTTGATTTTTTTCCTGAGTTTTTCACACATCCGTTTTAGAGTTGATTTTGGTCTATACTAAAATAACATCACATTTAATTCACGGCGCCCCACAGTGTGATTTTTCAGCTTTTTTGTGGGTACCTGATTGAATTCAGGACTGATTCGGATTTTCTCAAATTGATTT
>JAQGBH010007385.1:0-11080 GCA_034698265.1 Sminthurinus aureus
CTAGAACAACGTGCCATGACTTTTCTAAAACTAAATCGCATTTGCAACAACTTTCTCGCTGGGACCATGGTCAAAAATTACCGGGGTCACCTTCAAAAAGTGACTTGAAGTTGAATTGGATGATCGTACGTAATAAAACGCTCTATACTGTATAGACCCTAAGTAATTTCATGTCGGTAGTCGGTAGTCCGTGGTCCATAGTCTAGAGTCCATTATAAATTACACGTAATACTTAATGGACTAGAGACTATTTTGTATGTACAGAGATTCGAGACTCGAGATTCTATATTCGAGGACTCGAAGACCAGGTGAGAAATAATATAAAGGAACAAATCTTTTTTTCCTTCATACTAATAACTTTCATATCATGCATATAAATACTTTTATTACGTTCCAAGTTTATATAAAGAGAGAGAGAAGAGAGAAGGAAGGACAACTTTTGCTCGTAAAACATGTGGTGTAAAAATAAAATAAAATAAAATAAATGTACAGATATGTATGAGATATGTTAGAGTAAAATGGTCTCGAATCTAGAATCTAGAATCTGGAATCTCAAAAGGTATTTTTAGTCATTTAGCTCGCAATTATTATTACTCTTATCTCTGGAGTCAGTCGAGTTAAAAGGTTTAAAATTATTTTACAGGCACGCCATCAACCATTTACTATTCAATACATAGGACAATGCTCGTATAGTTGGTCTATTGGAATTTTTAAAGTGACAAACGAGTACAAACTGTTCAAACTGTTCAAACTATAGGAAAAAAACTACATGATACATTATGTATTTGCTGTGGGACAAAATGTACACATCACACATGTTCCATGACTACATGTATATTATAATGAAAAAGGACTAAGGACAATCAAGGAAAATTAACGGACTTATAATTTCTCTTTCCGTATTCAGATAAAGCGAAAAAGGAATGGAATTATTCATGAACATTATTATACATTATACATTGTATATTTAGCTTTGGTCAATTTTCTTGGAGGTCTACAGTCTCCCGTCTCCCGTCTGCATTCTACATAATGAATGAAGAACTAAACTCTACACTCTAGACTCTAAACTCTAGACTCTATACGTATGTCGTAAGTATTATGTTTGGCGTTTGGTGTTTAGCTTCGGAGTGCTGGTCGCCGGCCGTGTTGGTCGTCATCGCCTTGATCGTCGTCCTCCTACTGATAAACATTTCATTTGTACAATGTACACACCAAAAAGTAAGGAGAAATAGTAGATAATGTTTTACTATCTTTATCTCGACTCTGGATTCTCGACTCTTGGATGTGGATTGTGGATTCTCCCAATCTCCCATTCTTCATCCTCGACCACCTTAACTAGGAATTTTAGAGGTATTATGCATTTTTTACCGTACTTTTCTTCACAATTTTTACCTTGTAGTTTGTAGCCTCCGGCTACTACATATAGCAAACTGCATACAACATACCATGTACAGTATAAAATAAAATATTAGCTATCTGCAATCCAATCCCGGCTCGTTCTCCTACCGATAAAACGTGCGTATTGTGAATGTGAACCCTTTTTTTCCATTTTTACTTTTTACTTTTACCCGGACACACTCATGTCATTTTGACGGTGATAAGAGTACACTACAGATTGTGTAAAGTGTAATGTCAATGTGGATGTTAAGAGTTGAGAGTTGGGAGTTGGAGTTCAGTTTAGTTGTGATTGTAGATTATAGATTGTACATTGTATATGCACAATATACAATATATAATACAGTATAATAATGTCATGTGTAATATGTGAAGATGGGAGATAAAAGATGGAGATGACGATAGAATTTCATCGCATCATACATGTACATTTGTGTGATGTGTGATAGAAATTGTGAAAAGAGCAAAGGTTCTCCATTTTGTATCAAATCAACACATTAAACACTAAATGTTAAATACTAAATGCCATGCGATAAATGATAAATGTTGAACAAACAGTAAGCAGTAAACACTGTATAAAGTAAAGAGCATAGAGTGCAGAGTAAAAAGTACATGCAGAATTAAGAATGTGAAAAGTAGAAAGTATAAAAGATATTAGATATAATATTATTACAGTATTGTAGATAGATTGACTCTAAAGCCTAAACTCTATACTCAAGACTCGAAGCTCGACGGTTGACAGAACAGGACAGATTGATACACGAAGCTTTTCTCATTTTGATTTCACAGTGAAAAAGCCTCATATAAAAAAGTTAATCGTAATCATGCCTTGCTAATGATAATAATAGTTGTTTTTTATCATCTTTTACGACACCACTGCCTAAATTACTGCTAATAGGCAATAGATATTATATTAGATATTAGACATGTGAGTCGTATCAAAAAGCACAAGCAGAAACCAACCAAACCACACCACAGAGCAAAGTATGTAACACATAATACAAACTGAATTTTGTACACTGTACAGTGTACACTTTATACAGAGAGAATGTTGAATTGGCGTCATAATTGCTTTTTATATGATGATTAAAGGGAAATTGACTTGCAAAAAAGTGTATAAGAGAGATAGTAAACATTTGATAGGCTATAAAATGGACGTAAAAACAGTAGCTAATAATGTGAAAAAAATGGATTCGTTTATTTAGCTTCTATTAAATTCTATTAGATAATGAAGAGACATGTCATATTCCTATATGCATGTAGTTTTTATGAGCAGTTTGTCAGTTCTTTTTTTGGGTAATTAATTTCTCTATGTTTATGCCTGTGTATATGGTTTATATATTATAGATTATATGTTAAAGGCAATGTGTGATCAGGAATCAGTAATCAGTGATAACTTGGCAGTGGAATTGGAATTACAAGTATCATTCCTTCACTCACTCACTCACTCACTCACTCACAAGTCAAGTCAAGTCAGTCACATACTACACACTACATGCTCCATACATAGTCCTCACTGTCTACTGTCTACTGTCTATCATAATTAAACTATTTGTACCGCAGTTGATTCCACAGTTGACGAAATGACTTTGTATCCTCTCCCGTCTCTCTCATTGAATATTAATGGAGTTTCCCTTGTATATTATGCATGGATCTATGTCTATGTCTATAGCATATGGCTACATCACTGTCGATATCCATACCCATATCACTCTCGTTCCTCACCATTAACATCCTAATGACTATTACAACCCGTAGTCTAAATTGTACACTGCACACTGTACATTGTATGCTGACTGCTGTATAATATTGATATAAAATGTAATAATGTACAATGTAATAAACATTACATTAGCATGTTCATTTCTTTTTATTCCATTCCATTTCATATATGTACATACACACATATTTGTACAACTAATAGCCTCTTGCTACTTGATACTCACAAGTCAGTAAAATTAAATGAGTGTGCAAAAACTAGTGATTCTGATTTTGATTTTGATTTTGAGTGTGATTGTGAATTGGGATATTTACTTTACCATCGTAAAATTTTGTGCATAACAACTTTACTGTTTACTATTTATACTCATCTATTTTTATGATATTTTCAGTGATTGGGACATTCTTCTTGCTCATTTTACAGTTTTGCTCTATGTTCTATGTTATGTATTATCAAGTTACCCACAGTAATGACAAATCATGAAATAAACATAGTATCATCAAATCCTAGTGAATAGTGATAAAATAGGAACGTTAAAGTTAAACAAATTGTATAACATAATAAAGTATAGAGTTTCGAGTTTCGAGTTTAGAGTATAGACGCTATAAAATACAAACTATAGAAACAGGATAATACATTAGAATATCAAATGAGAAGAGAGGGAAATTCACGGCAAAGTGCCTTTTGTGTAGGCGTAAAAGTCATCAGCATCTCATCAGCATGAACAAGAAGAAGAGCATGATGATGATCACACGGAGCAAGTTGCAAGTTTTATACGCTCCTCTAGGAAATTACCATATGGCAAATGACTATAGTTCTGCTCATTTACTAGATTCTAGATTCTAGATGCTAAATTCTAGACACTAGACTCTGCGCAAAGGAAGGATATACGTGTGGTAAAATGTAGGATTGTCGACTTGTCATCTCTGTGTATTTAACGGTTGATGAGATTGTGTATTGTGTATGTATAAAAGTAATATGTAATATGTCACATTTTGTGTGCTCCTTTCAAGCACATTTAACTTTCGTTTATTTAGCTAGATGAAGACCAAGAAACCCGTGAAAAGGAATCGTGTACATTTTATATACCTAAGTTTCCAAGTTTTCCCTACATTTGACTTGCGTCCTCCTCCTCTTTATACACAACTCATACCTCAAATCTCAAATAGTCAAATAGCCAAGTAGTCAAATGCACATGTGAAAATAAAAATAAAATTGCTGCGTATATTTTCTGCAGAGATATTTCTAAATGTACTGTAATATTATAATGATTCACGGCCAACTTGAAGAAAAATTTTGAAATGTTCAATGTTCACCGTACACAGCAAACATAAACTGTAAACAGGCAGTCAAGTCAAGTCATTTCCCAGATTCAAGATTCAAGATTCTAAATTCCATTTACATACTACGTCTTTTTCTTTTTTAGTCATCGTCATCACTATTTGAAAAGCTATGATTTCCAACTGAACATTTGAACATTTGAACATGGAGCTGGAATTTTACGTTGTATTGCATTTAAAAATACAATAGAGCAAGAGTCAAAACTCAAAACACAAAAGTCAAAGCATTTAATTGAGAGAAAAAACTACAACAGTGGCAATAAAAACCAAAATTGTCAAAAACCAGTCCGTCTGTTTCCCATAAAATCAAAAGGCTAATTTCTGCACACTCTTTATTTTTCCCGTTTGGCACTGATGTGAATTCATGGTGGATTAGTTAGCATTTAGCGTTTGCTGTTTGGTTTTTGGTGCTTGGTGTTTAGTGTTGATTTTGGCAATGAGTGAGAACAAACGTGTCTCACTTTGCCATGCATGTTGTGCATATTATCTTATGTATAATAATAATGCACATGCATACATGTATAAAAGAGTGTGCATTTTACATACACAACACACAAGTAAAAATCTGTCTGTATCTTGTGTCTTGGCTAATATAAATGTAACGACAAGGAGTAACCACATGAAACATCAACTGATCCATAGGATGAAAGAAAAGCCGTGTAACCTCATTGTTTTGATAATGGGCCAAACATTTTTACTCCAATATGTGTCTAATGTCTAGTGTCTAGTGTCTAGTGTGTAGCTTTTACCTTTCCTCTGTATTCTGTGTAGAGTGTAGCGTGTTGCAGGGAGTAGGAAAAACGGAATAAATGTAACATATTGATGCAAACAACGCACAAACTGAAATCAACTCAAATGTACTAGTATACTCAATACTCAACTTGATTCTTGATTTTTGGTGCTTGATGCCTCACCGCCATCACTTTGTTTCATTTCATTTCGTTTCATTTCACAGCTAACAACTAACAACTAACAAGTAGAAAAAAATGTAGAAACGGGGAAAATGGCTGGGGTTTTTTTAGTTTTCCTTTTACTTTAACTTTGTACTTTGGTTTTGGCTTTGGTTTTATGATGTGACTAAAAAATATTCACTACAGCTTGAAAAACAAAAAGCAAAAAGGAAAATAATGGGAAGTGAAGAAAAGCGAGAGGGAAATATCAGTAAGTAGAATGAAACTAGGAACGAAACAAACAACGGTGGAAACAAAGTTGGCATGTCATATATTTTTTCATAGAGTACAGCAGAATATAGAATATACAGAGTACAAACTAGAGACTACAGACGGAGTCGATAAAGGAAATGTCATTAAAATTACATTCAACATTCGTGAAAAGGGAACAAGGCATGCAATGCAATGGTATGCTATGTAATGTTATGGTATCCAAAGCAATCCAATCTAGTGCAATTTAACTTCAACTCTTGACGTCTCCTTCTCGTTTTGGTTCTCATTCTCTCTCTCTCTCTCTCTCTGTTTCTCTTATCCCGGTGTTTAGTATAAATTTACTCGCAATTTAAAACAGCAAACAAGGGAATAACTAGGCAGAAAACATAATATGAACTAACAACAAATAAATAAATAACTACACACCAAACAATAAACACTCAAAGCTCAAAGCACAAAACACATATGTACAAAAGTATGCTGTAGTTTGTAGTTTGTACAATGTACAATGTTCAGTGTACAAAGTACATTTTCTGTATCATAATTTTTCTGGCTCTTGTTTTATGTAGTAATCTAGTGTAAAATTTAATATCATGTAATTTTTCATGTACTTTTACATATGTCTACATTATACATGTATATTATACGCTATACTTAATCCTTAATATAGTACTTTGTACACAGAACACGGATGTACATACAAATTTAGCTATTTATGAGCCTATTATGTTTCTACAATTTTTTTTGGATTGTTGGCCAACTACTGCATTTTTATACGCAAGTTGTTTCATGTATCATGTATCTAGTACCAAGTATCAAGTATCAAGTACTCGTAGTTTGTATCTCTTTATAGAGCGAAGAGTAAGACGGCTATGGCAAGCGGAGGAGAACAGAGTATAGAGTGTAGAGTAAAGCATGAAAAAGAGGCTACAGCATGGAAAATGGAGCACAGGATAGAGGATAGATCGAGGAGGAGTAGGAGGAGAAATGTGGAGAAGGACAATAAATTGATCCGGAAAAGTGTACCAACTACCATCCACCATCGTTTGGCCCAATCATCTCCTCCTTACTATCCCGACATCTTCCATTTCCCCTCTCTTTTTTACACCATATCTTTTTGAATACGGAGTTTTCTCGTTCTCATCCTCATCCTCTTCATCCTGCTGCTGCTTGGATCTTGGATGGTGGATGCTCTGGAGGATTGAAAATTGAGAACGGAGAAGGAAAAAAGGCCAAGAGCCAAAAGGTCTGTGAAAATTGTCTACAGATATAGAAACAAGTTGAAGATTTTTAAGTTCCAAGCTCCAAGTTCCGAGTTCCAAGCTCAAGGCAAGAACCAGAGACCAAATACCAAACATGAGAAACCAGAAGAAGCAATAGAAGAAAAAGAGAAGTAGGATGTACGATTGTACAAATGGTAAATCTTTTCCATGTATTTCACACAGAGAAAGTTTTATGCTGTCTGGCCACTCGACAAAATTCTCTCTCCATCTCACTTTGCCAGCAGTTAGCTCCTACATTCTACATTTTACCTTCTGCCTTCTCTCTCTCTCTCTGCTCTTTCCTTTCCTTTCCTTTTTCCTTTAGAATGAACTGGGGAAGATAAGAAAAACCCTTACGTTTTCACAGCAACGATTTTCTTCCGTTTTCCTCTCTCCCTCACAATTCTCCATTCTCCCTTCTCCATTTCTCTCTTATCAGTCGCTGACAAATCTTTACTTCAAGTCAAGAAGCTGTAGCTTGTACGTTCTGCGTTGTACGTGGCTACACCATACACCATAAAGAGTAAAACGTAGACTACGACTCTATTATTACACTCCAGTTACCAATGTCCTACGTATAATGTATATCACACATGTATTATGTGCAAAGTGGAGAGTGCAGAGTGTAGAGTGTAGAGAATGTAATACATAAGAGACAAAATTGACTCCGAAATCTCAATCTCAAACTCAAGCCCAAGCTCAAATTGAAAGAAGTCCCATAAAATTACGTAGAATTGATGTTGGACTTGGATTCCGTCTCGGACTCATCCGTTTCTCGTTACTTCCTCCCTTATTTTTTATTGGTTTTCTTTCCTCTGGATTCAATGTCCAATTTTTTCTTTTGTAAATTCCAACTTTTTTGCTTTTACACTAGTTTTGTTTGTGCTTCTATGTCTATTTCTGTTTCTGTGGTTTTGGTTCTTATGACTTGGGACAAAATGGAAGGAGCATGTACATTGTACAATGTACATATCGTTACACCATACACCATACAAAAAGGAATGAAAATTGAGGAAAAATTCTGTCCTTTCCCTTAGAATCTAGAATCTAGAATCTAGAATGTAAAATGGAGAATGGAGAATGACGCTACGACTCTGTGTAATAAAATTCCATATAATTTCATCCATTTCCCTCGTCAGCAGGAATAAAAGGAGCAAGAGAACGTCATAAAAAATAACAGGAGTAAGCCACAATCATTGTTAATTGCCGCACACATTTTGTCACTCTTTCTTTCCTTTATTCCTAGCGTACAAATTCCACCGTCTGTGGAAACTGGAAATGGGACTGGAATGATAATCGTCAACACACAAAACACCAAACACAAAATAGTACGTGTGTAATAATAAATGTACATATGTATAAAACATTTAGTATGAGTTAGAACACACAAATACACAAACAAATAGGAATACGCATACGAATAGGAATAGGAATACAAAGAAATGAAGTGTGGAAACTACTTACTAATGAGCCACCATAAATGATAAAGTACATAGTCGTCGTCGTAGTTCGTAGTTCGTAGTCATTTTCATTTTCATTCTCTTTCTCCTTGTTGTTGTCGTCCTCGACTAATAAATACAATCAAGTTGGGGAAGTGACGATAAAATATATATAAAAGTCATAAATTTCCTCTCCTGCCCAAACACAATGGAACTGGAATGGAAAATGAAGTGAGTGACTTGACTCGACTCGACTTGGTTTGGTTTGGCTTGGGTGAAAAGAAAGAGAGAGAAAGAGTGAATAACCACATTGTAGATTGTACATGTTACATGGTAAAAACAGCTGGTAGAGCCAAAGCCAAAGTCAAAGTCAGAGCTAGAACTAAAAGGCGAGAGGAAAAGTTAAAGTCAGTCCAAAAAGTGTTATATCTAACGAATAATGTGTAGTGTGTAAAATAAAGAGAAGGTAGAGAATAAGAATAAGGACAAGAACAAGAATAGGAATGAGAAGACGGACGTTGTGGAAATTACACAAGAAAATTGTCGACATGGACAAATGATGTGAGGTGCCGTTGTCGTATATGTGAAATGTGAAATGGTTGACAGTCACATTGTCCAAATTCCTTTTACTACGTACTTAACACACAAAGGCACAAACTCATAGCACGTCTAACATCTACAATAAAGTAAAAAGATGGAAAGAAAAAAGGAAGAGGATATATTTATAGACCCGGTGAACAAATACATATCAAGTCTTTCATCTGTTCCCATTATATCATTACATTACACTATATTACATTTTACATTGCATTACATGATTACATATCTGTCTATTATATTAAACGGAGCAAACTGGATAATATAATGTATCCAGTATAAAATGTACATACATGTGGCGTACAAAATGGTGAAGACAAGTTCAAAGAGTTGGAAAAGGAAGGAAACCTGGAAGTTGCAACTTGGAAGCACACGAACAACCCAACAACCAGCAACTGAACGAGTAACGTGTAACGAGTGAGCAAGGGACAGAGTGAGAACGCGCACATGATTACACACGATGAGAATGGAGACAGAATGGAGAATAGAGCAAAAAGCCACGCTAGTATCTAGTATGTGTTCCGTATTCAGCATTCAGTACCTACTACTTTCATAAACATGTATTATATAATACACGGGAAAAGAAGGGAAGAAGTTGGCGTGCACCAAACACCAAACTAAACTAAACTAAACCAAGCACCACAGCAATCTCATATTATTATACATTATACACTGACGACTTTGGACATTTAAAGCCGTCATCATCGTTTCTTTATTTTTCCTTTCCTTTTTGGATTTTGGGTTTTGGATTTTCTCAAAGTGAGTCGTTGGAAGTTGGGCTTTTCATTCGGATTTGATATTTGAATGTCAAATGCTGTACAGCGTAAGTGTATATTGTAAAGTGAAGTGTGAGACAGAGGCAGGAAAAATAACGACAAATGTTATTAATAGGTAGGCAAAAGAGTGAATTAACCATAACATAAACCATATCAATATCAAGCCAAACTCCAAACTCCAAATTCCTCGCTGTAGAATTTAGTGCAAATAACGAAGCACTGACTTGTGAGTTGGAGAAGTGTGAGTAGTGAAAATACATATGGTGTAATGAATGTGTAGTGGAAGAGCTACAGTTAAAGAGAGACAGAGAGAAGCATGAGATTTTTTGCTCATATTAGTTCTTTGTACAAGAGACCTATAATTTCCCCGCATAAATGATACCCTGAGACCAGTACGAGAATGAGTATCAGCAAAAAGTGAGAAGAACGAGAAGACGAGAAGACGAGGACGTGGAAACATAGGAAAAGAGTATGATATTACAGAGATATATAATATAGAGGAGAAATCGGATTTTATTCTTTGGTCCTCTCGGATTGGAGCTCAGTGGACGAAACGGGGAGGAGATCCAGTTTCTCTCCCCTCCCTCTTCTTTTTCTTCCTCACTTACATATTATATTATAACCTTTTCAATCCTCTTCCACGCGCTGGTACATATCTGTACACAGTACACACTACACACAGTATCCAACAGCCAACAGCATATGTATATTTTATAGATATGGGCAACATAACCATTTCATACACCCAACCAACATCAACCAACAATATAATAATATTATTTCTCTCCTCATCACCACACCAGACCAGACCAGACCAAAGCATATACAACATGCCCATTGTAGATAGATCTACTTCATAAACAACATTTATACACATTTTATACATAAGCTTAATCATTTTCGCTCCTACACATCTACACATTTATAAACACACAACCAACACCAACACTTCATACTCCATTATACAAATACAAACAACTGCATGTATAAAATGTACTGTAGCTGTATGTGTATTTTCCCCCTCTTTTTCTTCCACAAATTTAATATTATGTACACTTAATATTATAAGGATGCACTGCTTCATCACGCTGCTCTTATACGCCAATTTATTACACTCTATTACTCATCGTTAGCTCCGTTCCCTTAATAAAAATCCAACTATTAAAGTGTATAAATGCATAAATATCCACCGTGTATCGTGGAAGACATATGCATGTAAGTACATATGTATTTATTATGTATATAAGAATTCACTATGAACATAGCTGCTATCTTTACTTTAGTAGTAAGTATTAATAATAATAATGAAATGATATTCTGTGTAAACTATCAGCTTGATTCTTATATAATACTATTATTATAAATGAAATGTTGAATGTTATACATAT
>JAQGBH010007386.1:0-11076 GCA_034698265.1 Sminthurinus aureus
AAAAAAACTTTGGTTCTGAATCTCTGGTTCCGAAGAAGTTTGTTATTGACCATACCTTGTTAAGTATAGTGCCTTGGCTAAATGCTAAATTGTATAATATATGTAACATAAAATGTATAATGTATAATAAAATACATTATTTTTACATCGGATTTTGCAACGAAACAATTAATAGTTTGGAGTATAGAACATCATGCAGTAGTCATAGCGTTGTATGTGGAAATGTGCATGTTTTATAATTCATAATTCATATCATGGCAAGTGAACTTCTATTCTATGTATAGAATAGAAGTTCACTTGCCATGATTCATATTCATAATTCATAATTGTTTTAGTAAACCTTTATAGAGTTATATAAAATATGACTGACGACTGACCTTCAAGTATAGATGAGTTTTTGTATTTTGTTCAACACAAAAACAGTATAGCAGATTTAAGAAAAATTTCGACTTGAATCAAATTTTATTCACATAAATGTAATGCGAAATTCCAAATTTTACAGTCAATTTTTTGTTTTCAACTTATTTAGTACGATTTTATACAGAGTTTTGACGGTGATTCGTCATGAATGTTGAACGTTGTACTAAATGTAAAGGAACATAATTTTTTACATTGGATATAGTTTTAGTTTTAACACAAATAATAGTTGTATTGTATTATATGATTTAATAAATTATCAGTAACACCCGACATGTTCTTGTAATAAATGCCATATACTGAAAAGAATAATACAATTTTTTAAAGTCTTGGTAAAACTTAAGTTGTACATAATGTATAATAATATATTATATCGTTGTTGCATGTAAAGATTAGTGTATTATAGATATAATATGGGTGTATTCTACCCACTTTTATTTTGTTAGTTATAGTTAGTTAATTATTAGTAAGTCACAATTATTCATCATAAATCCTTTAGTTTTATGTGTTATGCAATTTTTAGTCTAGTTGCTAGTATAATCATATTATACTTGCTAATATAAGTTTGAAAAATACTATACTATACTATATAATAATATATTATAATTTATAATGTAGCTATATTTTTTCCATTTAAAAATATTTCATTCACTTTTTCTTAAACTCTCAAACCGTTTTCCTCTTACTTCTGTGATGTACCTCTCTCTCTTATTTTAATAATTAGCTAAAAATACAGGCAAGAGGTGTATGTATAATATATCTCTGTTATTGATTTCTATACCTAATTGCCTAATTGTAAGACCTTTGATTGAAGACACAGTTTTGATTTCAGATCCATATTCATTATTATTCGCTATTCATTATTACCGGTTTATATTTTTTGCTTTAAATATTCGTTTTAAAATATACTTGTTGTTCATGAAACATGATATGTATGCTGAAAAATTATCCTGCAATAAAATAAGAGAGTTTTTACTTGAAATACTAGTTTCAATTTTCTTCAAAAAACATTACTTTTTGAGCAATCACACACACAATATAAATTGAAATTATACAGTTGAAGTCAAAGACGTGAATGTTATGATGAGAGAGAGCCTCTCACTTAAGTATATATGTAAGTACACACAATTTTGTATAATATGATTTGGAAAAAAATATACTATCCTAAAAAAAGTAAAGGACCGTAATGAAAGCTTGTTTTGTACATCGTTTTGAATTATATTATAGTTTATAGTGATACAACACACTATATAGTTAAGTAAAATATTTTAAATTTTGGATACAAAAACTTAAAGAGACTTGTGACATTTTGAGCAAAACGGTATATTCTGTAGTAATGATATTAAGCAAAATAATCATTATTATCATTGTAATGAAATAATAATATATTATTATAGTAACATTTAGACAAGTATATGGCCTACACATTAAACTCGTAAATAAAATAAGTTCAACATGTATATATGTGTAAGGTAATAAATACTATATAATATACATACAAACTAGGCCAGTGTCTAAAAAACACTTTTGTTTGTATTAGTTTTGCATTGTATGCTTAGCGAAATTAACGAATCGTAAGTACAATCACGCGTACTTGTAAATTACTAATCTACTAATAACAATTAATATTACACTCTAAATTTTATACAAAATCAATATTGTATAGGTTAAACTAAAACTACACAAGTTCTACAAAAGAAACAAACACTTAATTCGTTGTCTAAAGCTATACAGTGCTGTGTGCTGTATGATAAATAATTTTTATCATAAAGAGGTTGTTCAATACGTATTACACAAAAAGATAAATGCAAAGTTTGTGAGGAGTGATAACCAATTTTTACAACAATCATCCAAAATGATTACTCTAAAATTTTTGTTGTCTAGTACTAAACAAACAAGCACAATTGAAAGTTATACGGGGAAGGAATGTACATTGTACATTTTGAGATTTGAAAAGTTTTAGAAGATTTTAGACGTTGCGTCGGTCAGACATCGAAAGATATCGATACTAAATATACATGACTCTTTAGTAATGTCTAAGCAATACCTGCGCATGTTTTAACTGAACTACAGAAAGAAAATGACCACAAGAGTGTTTTTAATTTAATCTAAATGAGAAAAATTAGGATAATGGGAATGACTTTTGTCTCGAGAAGTTTGACATTGGACCCTTTAATTTGAATTATTGTAAATAGTACATAGTATAATTTGCGTGACACGGTTTTTAAATCTTTTTACCAACTTCAATTTTGAACAATACTTATTATTCATTATGTATTTAATATTTGTTTCCACATTCTTTTATACTGTACTATGATTACAATCATCAAACCCCATACAATATATACATATATAATATATCACATGGAATCAGGTATTTCAAATTTCAAGTCCTAAATTCTTCTGCACATCCCAATTTTCCTCCTTTAAATTAAATATTAAATATTATATGATCATTTTTTTCTATAGTCAAATCAAAACATATACCAACTTTAAATGATGTATAATGAAAAATATGTATATGTTTTAAAGAACTTTTCATTAGCTGTTATTTCGGCATGATGAAAATCTCGCGAGTAAGTGTGGACGTAACGAATGGACACTGCTTTTTCTGATGCATATGCGGTATGGACGGTGTGTTTGATTCGTAATATAAGGCCACCTATAATTTTTTTTTAAAATACAAAGAAGGATGAAACTATGAGATCAAGTCATATTTTATATGTAGTTAATAGTGTAATATATTACATTATGGTCTTAAATAAATGAACGTAATCAAGTATAATATTATGGTTAAAGTTTGTAAAGAATGTTCAATATTTAGCACACATACCTCACGACAAACAATTGTCATCATTGAAAGAAGATCTTTCTTACATGCGTATTTTGAGAGAACAGAACAAATTGCTTGAATAAACCATGAACCGTTTGTTGTATTTCTCCAAGCATAATGACCAGGGAAAGTACTGTATGCAATAAGGAAGTCAGCATGATTGGGAATTCTATAGCTTGGTGGTTGAGAATCCACTTCTGTCCGACTCACACGAACTAACCTAGTACCATCATCCAATTGAGAGCCCTGACAAGCCTATTAAAAATTATTTAAAGATTAAAGATAAAATTTTATTCTATTATTACTGAAGAGAAGATTATTTCAGCATATTATTATTTCATAGATTGTAAAAAATTTACTAGTTATTTCATAGTTCTACACATTTATTTTTGATTTAAAAAGTGCAAAAATACTTGAATAAAAAACAATTTTGGTTTTCCAGCAAGACTAGGAACTCTGTCTGCAGTAAACGATGACCACAACATGTCAGGCTTGTATGAATAATCCTTTGCATACATAAGATGAGCATCTCCTATAGAATATAAAACCCAAAAAACCCGTCATTTCTGTTATAAAGTTACAAAAATCACAAGTATTTTTTGTAATGTGTGATGTTAAATCTATAGCTATTGTGATATCATATATTATCAATTATCATGTAATGAATCATGTTCAGAATAATTATTGTTCATACATGATATTATTATACTTTTACATAATATATTTCATCAGTGAAACTATTTTGTACCATTAAAAAAATTGTAAATTATATACCATGAGATAAGACAGCAATCAGTAAACAATCTCGATCTTGATGATCTTCTTTTGTCAAAGCTTCAATCTGATGAACAATCTCATGGTAAGTCAAATCATTATGATCTGTCACTTCAAATCCAAGGTTTTTCAACGTTTGTTTCAAATTTAATTTATCTTTCTCAGTTCCCTGTCGCCTACTCAATTCCAATTGTGGATTGAAATACTCATGGTTGAAAATAATAGCTCGTCCTCTCATAGGATGATTCATATTGTAAATTTCAGAATCCATATGAACCGGCATAACAGCTCCAGCTTTACCATTATCTCCTCCACTATAAGGCCTATTGTAAAATAATCATTGTATAATCATTATCATATTGTATATAATGTAAACCCTACAATTTTTCAATTATAGGTCCGTTTAGTATAATATTTTATACATTTTATATATATTATTATACACATAATAAATCTATAATGACTTGGTACACTATAGTATGTAATATTCTTCGTATCAAACGGTTTTACTTTTATCTTTTATAATTAATAGAGTATACACATACTATGTATATGTACGTAATAAAATGTACGTGTATACATTCGTAATATAAAAGGAACATAATTCAATCAGTATTCGTGTAATAATGAGTAAACAATACAGTACTGTAATATAAAATATAAAATACCATTAAACTCTATGCATGTAACAAAAGTATACTTTTAAGATAGCATCATAACCACATATAGACAAAAACAATCATGCATTTTTACACGCATATAATAATCTATAACATAGACTAATGAAACCAAAGAAAAAGGAAAAATAAAAAAGAACAAATAAATTAGTGTTTATTATAGAAGTCATTCTCTTTGCTTTGAGAATTTAGTTATTAGCACTTAACTTGTATTTGGATACTGTGGTGGTAAGCGTGAATAATTTGCTTCCCCCGAATTATGTGACATTCCGACCCCTAACCAACCCCTATTTTAAGATACATAGAGTGAAAAAAGATAATAATAGTATAATAATATAATGTTACAAAATGAACAATATATTATGTGCAACCCAGAGTTATATATATAAGAGAGTATTGGTTGTTATTTTTTCAACGTGCTTGTAGAATAGATAATAGATATATATTGTATAAAATACAAAAATTTATGATAAATATGTATAATAATATACAATCTACATGACAAGTTTCCTATATTATTACACATAAAGTGTACAGGAAAGTCCCGAATTAGTTAATAATATCGTATTTAATATATAGTAGATTCTCTTTATTCGTTTATGAAAAAAACTATAGTTAAAGGGGGTAAAAAAGACATAACACAGAAAACAAAAGATAAGAAACAGTATAGCTTTTATAGTACCACAATAATATATCAAATATAATAATATATTATTATGGTTTCTGTAAAAAAAGAGTAAAGAAAAAGCAAGACAAAAAAAAACTTCACCGTCACCTTGATGCTCTAGATTTAAGTTTGACATACCAACAGCCTTTTGAATCCTGTGTATCCAAATTTGTCATCAAAGACACTTGTTCAAGGGAAGAAGTAAAGTTTAAAACATGGTCTTCATTTTTTCCAAGACCTGTTCCAGTAACATGTACTATGGCAGGTGGTGGAGGTAATGTAGGATAGTCATCATCCGATTCACCCTCTTGTGTATGATTTTTTTCGGCATTATGAAGATTAGGTAAATGTTGTTTGGATTCTTCATTAATTATTGTTGATTTTATATTCAATCCAGCAATATCCTCTTTGATTTGATGAATGTTATTAATAATTTTTGCATCTCCGTTATCCATTTTGCTGGTTTGTTTGTTGATGAGTCACAAAACGTGTGAGTCAATGTAAAACTACAAAAACATTAAATATATGAAAGATATAAAGACACAGTACATAGGCACATAGTATTACACACAATATTATATCATGGGAATGTTTTTGTTACATGAATATAGAATATAGATTATTGATATATATATATTAAATATTAAGTATACAATAATATTATTACAAATTACAATTGTACCTGAGAGTTTATAATATTTCAAAGCTTTTGTAGCTCTTATGTAAATAATAATAATCACCAATATATTGTAGTATAAAAAAACTAAATGCAAATGACTTTTAGTGTCAATGACATTCGAAAAATGATGGTGACAGCTAAACACACACAACAACAAAAAAACGAGTATAAAAAATTAAGTCCAAAAGTAATGACTCATACTAAAAATACTAAAAAAAAAATAGCAAGTAAGTAACAACAAAAAATCTATTTGGATTAATAAATAATATATTCTAGACACAGGGGTTTTATTCTTGACTTAATTCATGGCCACTAATCAAATTTAATGCTAACCGTTCCTCTACAAAATATCTCAACTTTAATCTAGACGCAACACAAAATTAAGTAAAACTATACAATTATTATAAATTATAAATAGCTTTGAGGATTTTTTTCTCTTTGAGGATTTTCAATGATCTGCCATCGGTAGTCTAAATATGTGCACATATATGTATCAGTACTTGCTATATGTTACAGTATGCTTTTTTTAGTCTACAATTATTTTATAAAATAAATTAAGGATAAAATAATTATTTTTAGTAGTATCGAATGATTTTTATAAATGAACATATTTGCTAGTAATACATATTTTGCATGTTTTTATTGAAAACCGTAGAATAAAAAAATTATACAAATCACACTATACTTAAAAGTACACCGCATAAAAAAGTAATTTTTCATTTCTTAGTTCTCAAATTTGACTCGGCTACATTACAATAAAATATGTTATACACTTACAAGTACGTACTTAAGTAGTGATACATGTTGGATGTACGAATTTCATAAATATGAAATATGAAGTAATAATTTGTTACATAGACTATAATAATAATTAAACATGTACATGTCAAGAATAAAAGTTAAACACGAAATCAGGAATATTCGTTTTTGGAACAAAAGGAAGACTTACAATAATATTCTAATAATAAAAGTATAAAGATATTGTTAAGTGTAAAGTCAAACGGTGTATGTACGCCATAAAATGTATTATTCAAGAAATCTTTTTGCAGGCCATAATAAACAGAATACATTTTTTCAAGGAAAAGTCCAATTATTATTATTCGGAATCCATTGCTGTTCTTGTGCGCCTTCTTGATTATTACTATTACTCCTTTCCGGTTGATGACTTTCTGATTCCACATTTTGATTTGCCTATACAAATGATAATAATGATTCATGATTATCATTATTAATTCTACAAAAGTATTAACTACATGGTATAAGATACACAAGGAATTATCATTTTATTAGTAAAATGCATGCATGTATTTTTTTACAATAATTATTTCACACACAATGAGATTTTCTTCTATTCTATCCATTCGTCATGTTTCAAAGAAAAGATGTTAAAAATGTTAAAAACTAAGTACCTCGACATCCGGATTACTAATTTCAATTGGAAGTTCACCCTTGATAATAAAAAAAAAACAAAATAAAACTGTACTTATGTGTACTTGTGTTTTTATATATATTTTTTGGTGTGATAATTCAGGTCTACCAATTTTGACACCACTAAAACTTACGATTACTGTTAAAAGAGGAGGATAAGAAGAATAAGAAGGAAAGAATAAAAGAATAATAATTGTTCCTGATCATCAATAACCAATTAAAATTTCAAAACATCATCACCTTGAGCTGATGATTAAGTATATGTTGTTTGAGAAGAGCTTTTGATCGAAAAGTAACAGGGCATCCTTCCGATGGGCATGTATGTAGGCTTCTTTTTGCAATTTTTTCGGACAAACTTTTATCATGTGTTCTCATATGAGCATTGAAATTTCCTTTTGTAATAGCCTTCTTACCACAAATATTACACACAAATCTGTAATTCCCAGTATGCGTGACTAGGTGATACTAAAAAAAAAAGCAAAAACGAAAAAAAGGAACAATAATAATTATGCTGATCAATTGATTTTAAAGCAAAATTATTTTATAACATGAGCTGTTACAGCTCACGTGCCTCACGTAATATATTATAGTAAAGATGATTATTATTTTTTTACAATGTTTCTGTATTATTATATTCAAATGTATTCATTCATATATGTCATTATAAAAAATGTCATACCCTCAAATCAGGTCTCGATTTAAATTCTCTAGGACATTCTGGACATTTATACGGGGTTTCTCCAGTATGATGATACCTCATATGAGATTGTAAGCCTGGTCTTGAAGTGCAATACTTGTTACATATAGTACACATTACTGATTTTGGTACGGGAGCTCGATGTTGTTTTTGATGTATCCAAAGATCATACTTGGACACAAATTTCTCTTTACACTTTTTACAAACATGGGGTTTCTCATCTTTATGATATAATTGGTGATGCTATAATATAAAATATAAAATGTAATATTAATTTAAGCATATAATATATAGATATGAGTAGACTATACCATTTTGTGGACTATACTATTATGGACTACAATAATTATTTTTAGAGAATATAATTTAATATTTAAAATATATACATATTCATAGTCATAATATTAAATATTATATTATTCATAATGTAAAAACAAATACCTGTAAATTTTTTTCCGTAGACCAAGCACTACTACATACATCACATATGAAATTTTTAACAATTGTTGGAGGAGTTTCACTTCCGTCTTCAACAGTCTTGTATCGTTCAAGTCTTCTGTCTGCACTTTTACTTTCAACAAATACAAATTGACCATCCACAATTTTTGTATGTTCCAGATCAACATGATGACTTACCTACAAATAAAATAAAAAATTTATTTCATGAAAACTAAAATAAAATATCAATAACAATAATTATAATACTATGATAAATAATGCTAAAATGAATAATTTTTAATAACGATTGAGTTACAAATTTTCTTACATTGGATGGGTGGGTACAACGAAATTCACAAAATTCACATTTAAAAGGAGGTATTTCAAGATGAGTATACTCATGAAATTTCAAATCTTGTTTAGTCTTGCAGCGTTTACCACAAGTCGGACAGACATAATTAGCAGTGTCTTGATGACGTTCCATATGAGCTCTCAAGGCAACTGCTGAGCTTAAAGTTTTCCCGCATACTGTTACATGAAATTTTAAATATATTATATAACAAGATCATTTTTCATTTCACAATTAAGTTCCAATTAGCTTTCATTTATAAGGATAAAGGTAAAAAAAAAAATGAATATATACCTTCACAAACTGTAGCCCGACTTCTTCCGTACTCATGTTGATGTATATGACTTTTTAACCAATTTTCCGTCAAGAATTTTTTGGGACATTGTGGACATGGAAATTTTTTCAAACTATCATCCTCATGAATGACTTTATGGAGTTTGAGTGAGTGTCTTGACCAATATTTCTTTCCACATGTTTCACAACTTAATGGTTCTCTGGTTGGATCATGAATTTTTTTATGTTTCATAAAATTATCACGAACACTAAATACTTTGAAACACGTATCACATTTGTATATAGGTGTTCCATCTTCATGTCGTGGTATTTTTACAGAATGTGGTCCTGGTAGACGAGTAGATTGAGCAGTTCTTCGATTTTGATGACTACTGACATGACGTCTAACTTCTGGTCCAGTAACAAAAGTTCTTTCACAATTCTCAACTGGACATTTAAATGGCCGCTCATTGAGATGTCGTCGCATATGTACTTTATAATGAGAGCCAAGAGAAAATTTCCTTTTACAAATTGAACAGGAATATCTATTTTTATCTAAATGATGTCTAACATGATTTCTTAAATCTGATTTATCTGCAAAAGGTTTGTTACAAGTTGAACAAAGAAAGGGTTTGTCTACAGATGGAGCATGAATAAGACGATGATGACGATCCAAGGCTTTATTTGTTGTAAAACCCCTTCCACACCCTTCTTCGGAACATCGGAACAACTTGATACCAGTATGTGTTTGCATATGATAGATTAATTCAGCCTGATTTCGACATGTGTGACTACATGTTCTACATAAAACTTTTTTCTTATTACTTTTACAACGACGATACCTGAGATGATTGTTGTACTGTTTTACAGTATTAAAATATTTCCGACATTTTGAACACATAAAATCCACATAAACTTTAGCAATATGGAATTTTTCATGTGTAGTAAGAAGTTCTTTAGTTTTATAAACGTCAGTACATCCAGAATAAACACAACGAAATTCAGCTGGTTCTATTGGTTTTAAAATTTGTTCCACATTATTAGTACTAGTAATATTCATTATAGTATTTTTATCATCATTATCTGTTCCTAATATTGTTGTTGTTGTTGTGGTTGAAGATGTAAGAGTTGATGATAAAATGGTATTTGATTCAGTAGTAGCGAGAGCACTTGCAGATGCAAGTAAATCTGTATCCCATCCCCAATCATCATCATGATTTCCTTCTAATGGACTTGCAGTATGATCATCACCATCATCATCATTAAAATTTGTAAACCAATCACCTTGATCTTCATCATTATCCATTCCTTCTTGTTGTTGTTGTTGTTGTAATTCATTTTTTTCAAGTTTTTCAACTACTGGTTTAGGTTGATTTTGATTATTATTAGAATTTAATAATTTATTATTGCTATCATTATCATTATCATCCTGATAATCGTGATCATTATCAGTATTATTTTTAATTTTCTTCTTTGCTTTCTTGAGGGTTTTTTTCTGTTTTCCTCGTTTAATTTTGATAGAATGTTTTTGAATAGTTGTATTTCTAGACTCTTCAGGTTTCCTGTTTCTTTTTCTTTTATGTTTTGAAGGTATTATAGGTACTTCACTTGGATTTTTACCACTTTGATGAATTTCTAAATGCTGTTTTAAATCCACAACATGATTCAAAATAGTTTCACATATATTACACATGTATTGAATTCTTGCACGATGAATTTTCCGTAGGTGAAAATGTAAATCTTTTAGATCATGTTTATCAGTACAAAATTGACATTGAAAAATAGCTGTATTCATATCCACTAAACCACTATTTTGTTGATTCCCTATACAATTTATTCAAAAA
>JAQGBH010007387.1:0-11072 GCA_034698265.1 Sminthurinus aureus
TACTTCAATATAATATTATAACCTCTCGTTTCGTCTAGCTCGCTCCCTCTGTAGGTACTCCTGTACTCATGTTTATTTCAACATGGTGATTCCGGTTAAAAAATTGAAAAGGACTTGTAGGTAGAGGAATACGGAGTAAAAAAACCCACCAGAATTAAACAATGTAAGTGCATAAATTGCAAATTGCATCATTCTAGATTTCAATTTAAACAAAATGTCTTGTCTACATGATCATTGCTTGAGTCTCTGTCAAAAAAATATCATGAATAAAGTAGATTACATCTGCGAATTTATATATATATATATATATATATATATATATGCAGAATTCGTACACGACCGTAAGGAAATGCGTAATGTCTATACCATAATACACTAATATAGTCTGACTTTGAAATTAATGACAGGCGTATAGAGGAAATGCGAGAGAGAAGATTAAAAGAATGAAAAGAATAACCGGAAGATAATTATTTGCTCTCAACACTCGAAACTGCCGTGTTCTTCCTTCCACTAAATGTTGTGTGCAGCCTGCTCAAATTACTTAATAGTGGAATGTGGAATTTGCCAACGGGTTAATTTCTTCACTAATATACACAGTAAAAAAATTGTAATCTATAATTATGTCATGTGATGCTCTACAACAGCTCCAGAGAAACTTGTAGTAATCTATTTGTAAAGAAAGAAGACGAGCCTTCTTTTTCTTAAACATAATTGACTATCTCCATCATCTCAACATTTTGTATCTACATCTGTATCTAAAATTTAAAACATATTATGTACTCCATGTAACTTGAGGAACTTCTACCAAGTTCAGTTCTTGAAAATCAATTCAACACGAAGATTGTATATATATATCATCTATGATCTATGACAAAATCCAAAATCATACATGACATGTATCTTTGCTGCAGACTACAGACTGCATACAAGAACACTATCTACAAATATAAGATACACATGTGTGTTATGTTTTTGTTACCTGTAACCTTTCATCTACACCTCCACGTCGTCACAAACTCCCTCCAAATTCATTAACTATTACAATCAACCTCGAACACATGAACTTTCACTAATTACAATTTTGGATATTGTCTGTAACCCACCCAAATACCCATTCATCAATGGTTTTTTTTACTCATATGTGTACATAACACATAATATAAATCATCACATTGTTGGGTATGTTGTAAGTTAAGATGACTCCTTTAATACTGCTGGAAAATTCAATCTAATATAGGATAGTCACAAACAAAAAAAAATAAAAACAAACAACAAACTGTAGAACCCATTTTAGTTGATCGCAATTACTTCCGTTCGTACATCCTCGCATTTTTCTTACATTATTCTGAAACTATTAATGACAAAACCCAATTCATCTGGTAGATAAATTGTACAAAATACCTAGATTTAGTTTCCAACTATTTTCTAAAGAAATTGTTGATGTTTTTTTCTGGAAGTTTTATACTCTAAACTTAATTTTAGTAATAATTGGTAATAATTAGTAAAGTTGATGGGATGTGTACATAGTAAACAGTGTATTTTTGAAGGCACTTAATTTCCGTATTAAAAATAAACACATACATATATATATAATGCACTTGAAACCATCGTTGTGTTACGTACAACAGACATGTCTGTGAACATACATTGATTATACTTACAGTTTTCAACAATAGGAGCATACATTAGCGTTATTTTCACCTTGTGCAAACATAATTATTATAATTATAACATTTTACCACATACAATGGATTAAAGTTATATTGATGAAAGATTTTGGGGCTGAAATTATAACTTCCTCATTGAATACTTTCATTATTTATTATAGTGCAATGTATTGTTGCACTCACATAATATATAATAAATTGCACTATATGTACAAGAGCTAAGAGATATTCATCCAATGGTGACTATACTCCAAGCTACAGACAGCATTTATAAGCACATTCATTACATGTAATATATATATATCAGACAGTTTGTAAAATCATGACAAAAATGCATTGAATCATTTAACCTATACGCGTATATATATACATGTATTGGTTAACCTTTCGGAATCAACGATTCAAGAAGTCATTGCCAAAGTCAGATACATATAGACATATGTACATACATTTTATAATCATCTGAGTGGAGTGATAAAAATCAAGTCCAACTACTACTTGCATCACAATGCTTTATACACTTTATACGCTTCGTACTCATGCTCATGTTGCTCTGTCAATAAAATTATTCATAGCACCGTAACACAAATATATAAGCATAAAATTTTTTTAATATCAATCCTATAGCTAAATTTGTATCCACGCCATAAAAAACAAATACATATTTGATTACCATCTACTCAGAAACAAAATATTTTTTATATAAATTAAAATGTGCATACAGCAGGGACTAAAGACTAAACTATGTTTTGAGAATACAACTAGTAATTTCATCTATTATTGACTATATTATGTAATGTTGCAGATGGGACTTTTAATATTTGAAACCAATATATACATATTCATAATATACACTATAACTTAATATACCGATGCAACATAATAGTGTTTTCAATTTAGTATTCTTTAAAGTAAATAAATCGAGTTTGGACTTAACTACATGGAGCATTTAACAAAAAATTAAACAATATCTTAAGTTTAGTTTTATAGTTGCAAAGAGAATGCAGAATTATAGGAAGATGTATATTTTAAATACAATATACAGGCGGTGGTCGCAAATCAACTAATGGTAATGAAAATGGCCACAAGTATCTTTAAAGATTTTTGGACATTGAAGAATACTTTACTATGCAGAACATTGTTTTCATCTATCGTAGGCGAAGATATGGTCATCATCATTTTCCCGTCTACGGACGAAGATTATGTGGGATGGTAATACAGTAGACATACCTGCATGTACACATACCCTCACCTACCATATACAACATACATGATCACTATTTCCTCGGCCTTTAAGCGTGCGATATGCAGAAGTGTGGGAAATGATTCAATGCTTTGCATCTCCACTACATTTAACACTACAAACAAAAAGATTCGTGCAATGGAAATGTGTACAATTTTTTTTACTGAGAGTTGGGAGTATAATATGTAATATGTATTTCGAGTACCCATTTTATATTATAGATAATATAACCATTGACCATAGAAGGGTTGAAGAAGTAGCATCAAACACATCAACCATCATCTAGATTCTAAAACCTCTAAGGCCAGGAAATAATAATATGCAATAACATATATTACAATTTACAATTAGAGATTACAGTCGTATAACCATGCATAAATGCAAATTGTTTTGCTTCTAAAAAACAAGTGAGAATCTTGTCTACAGCACAGCAAAATTCAAGTTCTCAATAAGCCTAGGTATACAATATACAATTCACACAAAGTATAGCATACAACATGCCTGATGTGCTACGTACACATGTATATATTGTATAAAAATACATTGAATAGGAATACAATGTTTCTTTAATACAGAATACTCTATAATGTCTTGTAGATCTAGCTTTTTAAGCATAAAAAAGTATTCCTACTGATTTACATATTGTTTGTTTTATTCATTATTATGAGTATACTCATCTGTTATACCAATGTGCCAAAAATGTGCAAAAATTATCAGGATATTTTGTTCACTTTGGTACACCTGCATAAAATACATCATACACTGAAATAAAAATGAAATATATTATCCAGAGTAAATAAGAATGAGTAAGTTAATGGCTTATGGTGTGATGAGGAAGCAGGAGTTTTTTCCTCTTTCTTAAAACTCATTTTTACTGAAAAATGTTATGATAAATTTTGTATCCGATGTACCTAAATATGAAATATGACGTTTAAACAACGTTCAACTTTGAACTTTGAAATTAGCAGCAGTAGTAGTTTTTACTATGCTCTAGATATTTTTTAAAAACACAAAGTTGTTAAACCTTTATAAATGGTGAAAAAATACAAAACTTATATATTAAGCTTCTTGTACACTATGACATTTCCGATACTACTACTCTAATGGATAATGGCTTATCTGACCTTACACTGTAAACTGAGAGTTGAAGTTTTAAGACTATACTTTCCTCTTCCAATCAAATAAACAGGAAAATATATTATAAATATAAACTAAAACTTTAAGTACTTATTTCAAATATCTTTGATTATTGAGTCATACACCACAAGAGAGAAAAGCTCCACGAAACATCTAGTAGTGACAAGTTGAAGTCAATATGTCATATGACTTTAGCTAAAATATGCATACGCATACAGCATAGAAGAATCATCTCTGTAATATCTTGAATGTTCAGAGACTCTGTCATCAGCAAGCGACGAAGCTTTTTGTGACGTTGTTTTGATTTTTTTTTTACAAATGTATTCTGGGGGTCAAAGATGAGTAGAATTTACGAGGATATACAGGTCATTGGAGGATATAAGTCATGACACATCTTCATTTTGTTCATGCACTCCAATGCCCATCTTTTGTTCCTACTCACAATACCATATACACAACATGTATTCATCTTGCATTACTATAACTTTTAGATGGGGAATACGAAACTACTTTAAAGAAATGCATCATTTTTAAACTGTACAATACAAACGGGTGAAATTAGTCTGCTTTACACAGTATACTTTTTATTCGGAAGATGAAAGATGCCAATTCGGAATAAATGGCAACTTATGCATGTATGCAGAATAAATTTTCTCATCAGATGAAGATGACTAAACATTGAACAATAGAATTATTACGTTATTATCATGTCTTTGAATTGTCAATAAAAACATGGCAATTTAGAGCATCAAAGACATGTACAAAAGTTTCTTACTGACGTTTTGGTGTGAATGTAAATGTAAAATATATATGAAGTTGCATAAATTTATGGCATAAAAGTATTACATCACTAGTGTAACTTTTTAGTAATCTACAGTATACAGTATACATTATACAGGGTTTAAATGTATAAAACATGGATATAAGCATTAATAATCAAACTATTAACTCACACTGTTATATCAAGATGACATATAAACATACAAGTGTGTAAATATTTTAGTATAAAAACGACTAGCCTAGAATGACGTCACAAATTATTATTATTATTATTATTTTTGTCTTCCTAATACTTTTCATCCGAGCATAACACAAGCTATACTGGTTTGAGCTATATTTATTTATACCTTTTTTGTGTATGTCTGAAATGAGACGGAAATGTCCAATGTAGTACATAACGTTGACAATATTAAAACCGTTACATTGGTCAACTCTCAAAACGCCAATAATAGTATACTTCCTATTATTTTCAATCGTACCTTAGTACCTAGTACCCTAGTTTATTTAGCGCTATCAGAGGTAAACTTGAGTGTACTCATTTACAGGTTTTTAGAGCAAATGCTATGTTATAATAAACTGAAAGGCTATAAAATATTATCTAGCAAAAGCATAGTTTCATTTAATATTTAATAACCAACAACAAGTTATTCTGACTTGTCAATAAATAAGTTAATAGAAGCAAAATACCATTGAAACTAAAAATAATACATTTAACTATCAATAATACATGTTTAGTTGTAGCCAACAAAGCCCCAATCTAAATTATTGTGAGTGTCATGGCATAATTTTTAATAATTTTCCCTGCACAAATCAAGATCCATCCGTTACAAAAAAAAAAAAAACGTATGTATTATTGTTATTGTTATTTCCATGATATATATAGCTGTTGATTGGAAATTGGGAGTGATTTTTAGATATTTAATCAGATTGAAAGCGGATACTAAACTCAAGAATATGTTATAATTGAAAAGGAACAAGACCTATGTACCTCAAGACAACTATAACAACTATGGTGTTAAAACACTTTAAAAAGGGAGTATACATGCACATAAGCATTATAAGTCACCTAAAAGCTCTAAAAATTCATATAGTAATTAAAGGAAGTAGTACAAAAATAACCTTGAAACCAATGAGTGTGGGATCAAACTTTATCTGTATAAACATTATGTATAATGTAGAATATATATAATATATATACATTATGTTTAGAAGGTGGGAGTCTTTTATGTATACTTATCACCTTTGTAATATCATGATTCTTTTATCTACTGCTTTCAAACGAATTATAGCTGATAATTGGTAGCAAATCAATTGCAGTTTCTGATATTTAGATGGAATTTACACTTGACTGCAAAAAGCTTCTAAAATTTTAACAATATTGTTAAACAGATTATATTTGACAGCTTTTTATGCATATACACAGGTAGGTGTTGTTGAGAAACCAGAATTCAATTTGAAACGGATGACACGTAAAACAGATACTAGATTCCAATACTGTATTATGCACAAACTAAAGGAAATCCAATTAGAAGAGCTCACATATATACTATGTATAGAGTCCACTTAGTATTCGCTATATACACGGGAGTATTTGTTGTACATTTTTATGAATTCGTTCAATATACAATATATAAATGCGAATTTATAAGCATTATCCTTTTTCCTACTGAACTATAACTGGTAACATTATAATATTGTAGAACATTTTTGTAAACTCTACAAGATTTTTATGTGTTAATTTTCCTAACGTACAATATATATACACCAAAATATCGTGTTATTATTATACACATGTTGTAACATATATTGTGTTCAACATTTTATCAATTGTAGGACTTCTGTCAGGATCTATATATCAGACCCGGCATATAAACACAGTAGAGATCAACTTTTATCTGTTCAATTTGATTAAACTATTTCCTGTTTGTACATCATTTGTATATCGAATATAGAATGCATCGACTATCACGAATCTATGTTATATGTGCTATGTATACGAAGTAACACGAGTATTAAACTTATACAGCAAGTATTCTTGCTATTATTCATGCACTCAAATGATTGTTGTTCGATGTCATACTTTTTCTTTCGTGTACTTTCATCAATGTCAGTACAGAAAAATAGATACAGCTAGAAAGAGATATAATATTTTTTAATTTTGATACTTTCTTTTCAAATGCAAAGTGAATTGAGTATACATAGAATTCTAATAATAATACACTAAAATGCGTGTCTGAATGCACATGGTGTTATTGAGTAAAGAGAAAGTGTAGTTAGTACACATAGTTTTGCGTTTGTAATCAAGATAATATATTATGCAAATCAATAAATGCATAAAGCGAAAGATTCTTTCACTCCAGTATACAAATATATAACATATTATTGTACTATAATATAAAAACATTCATTAATACATTCCTGCTTAAGCTTCAAAATTTTATTCTCCGAAATAAGTAATGTATTTCTGCGCTCAAGTAATTTTATACAAAACAGCATGAAAAACGAATTGCATATTACGCATAATACAAGTTCCATCAAACAAAAAAAAACTTTTACTGTTGAGTTAAGATACTTTCATATTACCTATCGGAACTACGCAAAATTACACGAGTTGACTGACACGAGTTTAAAAAAAAACTCAAAAAAAAAACATGATGTATTCCTGAGCTAAAGTGCATTGCAATATTATACAAAATGTAATCTATGTATATTTGTGTATATATGTGAGATACAATGAATAGGATTGCATTACATTATAAGCAAAAACAGAATGATTTTATGCGTGCACAATTTGACTCAACTTCTAATGTACCATATTGTATACACTGTATAATGTTAGTGACTGGTTGCTGGATTAGAAATGACCTATTTCCGTTCACTTACGACTCCCGTAGAAAAGCATTTTGTATACTACTATTACTGAAAGTACAACGCCCTCCCTTCATCCTCTTTCTCATCCAGTAGCAATGTGAGTGCACCGTAAAAATGCTACACATATATAGTACTTACTATACACGACAACATGTATAGTCGTCTGTATACTATTATAATAATATATATACTCTAATGTCATTGCACGTAATAAGCCAACAAAAACAAACAAACAATGTTTTTTTTTGGTCCTTTATGTATTATAATAATAATATTGTAGAATTTAGAACATGTAAACACGAAAGTACTGGTGCTATTTTCCATTTTATATTATACACTCAGGTAATGAAATCAATCTTTGAACATAAAAATGACTCTTTCCTCTGACAAGTTTTATCAATCATCCAAACAATATAAAGCAAAAGAATCCGACGAGACGACGCAGGCTATCAACCGTAATGCCTACACACTACTACTATTGGCTGTAGCATGGTAACACAGCAATTATTCTCAAAACTTTCCATCAGAAAACCATGGAAAACCCCTGTTGTTGACTACCATTAGCGTTACATACATTACAGACTCTACACTCTACAGCTAAAATGTGTATACATATAATATATGATGTGCCTATAATGTTGTAATTCACTGTACACTGTTCAATCACAGTTGTAAGACATTAACAAAATCACATGTATTTTACCTATTTACGCGTATATTTATTCTACTCTGTTTTCAAACTATTGTATGGAGAAAACTTTACAACACAATAGTCACGTTTGTATTTTGTAGAGCTAAAATTTTCGGAGACATATCATTTGCCTTCCACTACCATCATCACAACTATACAGAAACGAGGTTACTACTTACTACTACACATAATGCATGCATTTATACAAATACTTTAGTTTTAGAACAAGAGTTTACGACGTTTCTACCTAGTTTAATTTATTGTATATTGTGTGATACTGTACACAGAAACAGATGTAAGTGAACTCACCCGGCACGGGTGACTATTACAATTATTATTACGGGGACTATGAGCGACTTCTCTCTCTCTCACTCTCCCCCCAATTTTCGGTCAATATTCCAAACATTTCGTGTTTTGCTGTATATGCTTAAACGTGTTTTGTGAACAGTGTACAGCATGGGACAGGAAGTGTGAGAAAGAGAGAAAGAAAAAAAAAGCCTTTTTTTTTACCCGCCCCGGTTTTATATGTACCACAAAATGAGACCTCTCATAGTTTGACGACCTGATTCTAAATTCATGCTCATGATTTGGCCAGACAGGCATGTTTGTATAAGATACCCTATATATAAAAGTAGGCAATATTATTATATTATATCCTTAAAAACATACACATGAACCTAGCTTGAACATGTTCAAAAATAGTATTGACGTGTATGATATGTGTATACTTAATGTGTGCTCATTAATGTTTACAAAACTTGCACTTTTACCTATCAGAACCAAGTCTGTATACTACTATTTTTAGGAATATCGAATATTCCTACATTTTTTATCAATTTTTCTTGTTACATAATATTACTGCCTCGTTTTATCTAAAACTATATAATTAAAAATTAGAATGTACTTATACTGTTACTCACCTTAAGATGATGTTGTTTATGGGATGAAGGTAGTTTTTGTTGGTAAATATATTTCCAATAAAATCCAACAAATGGTCCCAATAGTTAATTTACTTGTTATTTTTCTTCCTCTGATGTATCATGCGAGAGATGTACTAAACACGAATCTCTATATCTATATCATTTTCAAAAGCAAAATACACACAAGGAAGAGAGAGATTAATTTAGACACTTTTATTAAATGAAAGATACTACGTCGAAAAAGAAACTAATAAAATTATTATTATGATATTTTAGTGATACATAGTACATTTCCAAGCTAGTACATAAATATCATGCATGAATGTAACTTTATATGTACGTTGAATTAAATGATTGAAATAACATTTTGAGAAATGAATGAATGAATATTGTCACTTACATACTCTTAAAGAGCGCTCAAGTGTATGTATATATGCAGTATGCAGTAGAGCTGATAATAAACAATTATCTTTTTATCTCCGGCTTAATAATGTAAACTAATTTTATACACTTGTACGCTTACATATAAGTATACAAATATTATTATTAATTTACTTTACACACTGTATTCAATCGTCAATCGTACTTTGTAAAAATGTATAATATATATTTGTTCTTCACTCTCTCAGTTTGTCTTCTCTTATTGTTGGCTATTATAATTTATAATAATATGATGGTAGTATAGTATTGATGTGTAAATATTGTAATTACTTTTGTTTTACAATATTATTATTATTTATACGTATACATATATAGAAAACACTTCATATATCTTGTGTTAATTTATAATTTGCTTATTGATCCCACTAAAAATGTCGTTTTAACTTTTAACTCCTTTGATGACACTGAGGAGCAGCAACTGATTAATGATGATTTTGTTTATAGAGTTACATGTGCACATAAAAATAATTAAAGTTGGTTGGTAGTGTGTTGTGTATGTCAGTAGTAAAAAACACTGTATTTCTGTGTAAAACCGTCAGCAGTCTCGAAGTTTTATAATAATATTACTTATTTGGTCAGTACTATTTTATTGATTAACAATAGTAAAATGATGAGCAACAAAGGTATTTTTAACTATAATAAAAAATACAATAAGAGATAGAGAACTGAGAGAGAGAGATGTGAATTGTTGATACTACAAAACGAAGCACTCGAATGTGGAGAGAGATCAATGTGCGTGCATGAAAAAACTAACAGATGTGTATAGTGCATACTAGAGATATACCTAATATATGGAAAAGTACATACTGTAAAGGTCAAACCGGGCTAATGTGACCTTTTTATAATATGAATATTATTTAATGTAATTAAAATCCCTTCAAGTTTTCTTTTGGTTTAAAATTCATTTCTCATTATGTTTGTACGAGAAATTTTTCAGTTTTTGACAAAAGTATTGTAAACTGAAAAATCTTGATATAAAATTACTTTTTCAAATGATCAGAATAATATTCATAAAATTATTATTATGGGGTGCCCAAATAAAATGAAACAAAAGCTAATAATTATAAATAATAATCATGGTGTTAAAACTTACCGTATGTCCTTTAATTTTAACGTTGATCAAAAAAATACTGATTCAGTTACCTCTGTATTTCGACCCTACATATTTTTTTGCGGGACTTTGGACATTTTAAAATTTACACATATGTACATACTACATACATAATACATAATACATATTGTATGTTGACAAATTACTTCGCAAGTGGAAGCTTGGGAACAGTCAGGATCAGCTTCGACCTAAAAACGTGTCGGTGTGTAGC
>JAQGBH010007388.1:0-11071 GCA_034698265.1 Sminthurinus aureus
GGCTGTTGACTTCATGTTATACGTATTTGCCAAAACTTCAATATACATTAGAAGTTAGAAGTTCAGGGTCCTTTGAAAATACCTAGGTATAAAAAAGTAAATACACACACACATTCTACGTAGATTCGTAAGCTCTCATAAAGTAACACGGGAAATACAAAAAAAAAGCAAATTCTAAATTCTACTCTAATTTTAATTTTAGTCGTACTTACACATAATAATATAATTAACCTCTATAGAGTATAGAGTTAACACCAAATTAACAAAGTGCAATGAGTTAAATCATACATCATCAGATAATAATAATTATACTGTCAGTTATACTTCGTTCACATCAAAACTCTTGTGACAAGACTCAAGAAGAAACAAAAGATGAGTCCATCAAATGTAAGTTAAAATACAAAACACAAAAGAATTATATTATATTCTCATGATTTTATTATGTGTAACATTGTTTGTAAACTCAATTCATAATCCAATAATATGATTAAAAGAAAGTCCTCAAAATATATGTGTTTGGTCTTTGAGTGATTTGATTTTTAATTTTTGAACAATATATTATACAAATTAGGTGGACATTTAGCAGAGTTGTATTTGAGAATTGAGAGAATTGAAACTGCGTAAGAGTTAGTTAGTGAGCTGTATTAATGTATTAATGAGATTATGTTAAACTTATCATAATATATATATTATGTGTGTGTCCTGCTTTTGTTTCTTTTTCTGATTATAGTTTTGTATATATAGTTTACAATTTACAACAAACAACAGAGATACACAGTTAAATCATTTGAAATGGATAATGCAGGATAATATTATTATAGAATCTAGATTCTAGATATAGAGAGTCAGTGGTAAAACTAAACTACATGTATAGTATGATATTTATGTGTCTTTTTATGTTTTTGTGTATTTAAGGAACTACGTTTTTTTGTACAAATGGTGTATATATAGTTAAATGTTGAACACAAGGTTGAAGACTGATTGTACTTGAATATATTTAGTCATCATCATCGTCAGAGTTGGGGGGTTCTTGCTGTTGTTCTCATGCTCAATGTTCTATGTTGCTGTTGACTAGTATAACAAGTAAAATATAGTGAATGTGAATGTGTGTGTGTGTTAAAAGTTAAAGCCTATAATAATGTAATGTATGGTGATTGTGTGTATTATGTCTTATGTGTGAGCACTCTAACATCAGTACAGTATACGTTATAATATTATTATACACATGACATTGATAAGAGAATTACGTCTGAATTTCTGAAAGGGACTCTCAGCTGAAAGTTTATATTATACACATTCTACATCTACATTCTATATTATATATACATAATATAGCATAACAACTTAACCATTATAATAATATTATTACATTTTACATTATACAATGATGAACAACGTAGTAGTTGTAGTTTTTACTAAAGTTCTTCCTCAGTCTAAAACATAGAATACATATAATACACAGAGTGCATGTACTGATAAAAAATATAATTCCTGAATATATATTCACATTCAACACATATACACTGTGATACTGAGATTTACTTTAACAATATAGTTATATATTTTTTTCTGAATAATATCTCACCTTCTTTCTTATTTATTTATATATATCTATATTTACATTTGAGCATAGTACAATATACTGGAAGATAGTAGATTTTATTGTGGTTGGTACATATTAAATTATTTGTTGTTGGTTAAGGGTTAATTATATTATTAATTATTAATTATGCTACACACACACGCAGCACGATGATTCGATTTTAATCAGGAACATCTTAATCTTCAATCTTCAAGTATTTATAGTAAATAGTAGTTAGCTGTGAGTGAAAAGTAGTGAAGGTGCTAATTTTTTTAAATTCAAGTCAATATTATAGTATTGTGTATATTCATGAGTCATACAACATGCTGGACGTGTAAAAAAGACCAAGACGAACAAGACCAAGAGAACAACAATAAAAACACAAGAACAAACTGAAGACTAAGATATGTCCACAGTTATATATTTCTCACTAAAAATATAACAACAAGTACTGTAGAATAAAGAGAGTACAGCTGATTTTGTTCAACAGTTTTAATGTGTGAAAATTATAGTATAGAGAAGAACACACAGAACATCCTTTTGTTCATTTCTATCAAAATATCATTGTAAGTTTAAAGGAAACTTTTGGTTAATTTTTTTAAAAAGAACATTTTTTCTTTGTTTGACTAACTATATCATATGTTCTAAATATGTATAACTATTGTATTTACGTCTGTGTGCATGTGAGTGTGTGAATTGTATGTGTATGAATGTATTTATATGTATGTAGTGTGTAGTGTGTGTTCCAAATGCTAATACGAATAAATAACTTGATAGTTTAGTCGTCCTTTGTCTCCATTAGAATATTAGAAAATTATGTATATATGCTAGAAGTTTTAGATTGATTCTGATGAAATAATCCAATGGTAAGAGAAGCAAATTAAAAATATGAGATTTAGAACATTTCATACTGCAAATATAGGAAGGGAAAATGTTCTCTTTTTATATATATAAGTAATATCAGTATAATATTATAGAGTTTTGCAATTTCTAAAACCAAACAAAAAAAGGACTTGAAACAAAAGCATATATTTAAAGACATCACATTGATGATGACATAAATCATTGTACCTTTATATTATGAGGTATCTTCAATTTGTAATATTTTGTTTATGTGTTATTATTTGACATTTTAAAGGCGTGAAGATGGATTTTATGCTAAATTTGGGGGATTTTAAAAAGAGATTCTGTCGATACCTCTTACATCATTATCTTGGTCAGTACCTTCAAGAAAAATTCACATTAGAACAACTAACTGTCGACTTGAAAAATGGAAAGGGAAATGTTACAGATGTCCAACTTGATTGTCGGGTAAGAATATATATATGTATTGTATAGACATGTGTTATTATTGTTGATCTATACAGAATAGTTTTTGAATATTTTAATCTTTGATAAATTCCATCTATATGATTTATAATTTATTATATTTGTTCTTTCGCTTTCTTTTCTTTGACTTTTGTTTAGGCTCTCAATCAAGTTGCAGAAGAGCAGAATATCCCAGTGGAATTCATTGAAGTTCACTTGGGTAGTATATCCGTGTCTATTCCATGGACAGCTCTTATGAAGGATAGTTGTCAAATTGAAGTGAGAGGAATGGAAGTCACAATACAGCCTAAGCCAAGAATTGATAATGGTTAATAAACGATTTTAACAATATTAATGATAACATGGTTCCTTTTTGTCCATTTATTTGTGGGTCTCACATATTTCTCAAACATTTATACAAAGACAAAGAATAATAATTATTTGTTATTAATTTATGCATTGTGTTTACAATATTGTCCTATTTAGGAAATTCCATGCTAAACTCCATGTTCAATAGTATGGCATCAAGTATTGTATTAGCAGAAGAATTTTTAAAAACAGTTGAAGTAGAAGAAGATTTATCCTATCAAAGTCAAAATATGCCTGGACTGGAAGCTTGTGCTAAAACTATTGAAACAAGTACATTATTTTCTTTTGATTCTAGATTCTACCATAACATTTCTTTCTTTACACTAATTACATAAAAACATTATGTGAAAGATAAAAAAAAATTGGATGAAATTTGAACAATACTGATACTAATTTTCCCCTCTTGTATATAGTTCTCTCACGTGTCAAAGTCAATTTTCAAGATACTCTCGTCAGAATCGAAAAGTCTGGAATTAGTGGAATAGGAGTGGCAATGGAAATCAAAATTAAATCGTAAGAAAAAAGCATACGCACAGATTATTAAATGTTCGATATATTTTAGAATTTTTATAGTTGATGTGTGATAAATGAAAAAATAAAATTCATGGAATGATTTAAAAACCGCTTGAATCAATTTTATTTAACATAGATGGAATTACTCAGATGAATCAAGCAATGAAATTGGAGAAGATCGTAAAATGTTTGAGACAGCATTTTCCTACAAAAAATTTCATTTGGAAGGAATTCAAATTTTTAGTGATATTTTTAAAGCACACAATGTAAGTTTTTCTCATGATTAAACATTATAATCGTGAATTTTAATGCAATCAAATAATAGTTTCATATGTTAAAACAAACGAGTGTTATTATTAGGCTTCTTTAAAAAATATCATGATACTTTTTATTTTGTAGGAACAAAATCCCAACGTAGAAGATGATACAGACAATTTAATATTATTTGCTAATTTTACTGGACGACATGAAATTGGTGTCAAAATTAAGAAGGATGAATCAATGGGTGGACCTCAAGTATGATTTTAAATTTGAAATACAGCAAAATTTTACTCTTGTGTTTAAAAACAGGAATTCTATACTGACTACAAGTAAATAAAAAATATTCATCAAGTTTTTTTTCTTTGTGATTTCTATTAGCTGTCTTTGGAATGTAATTTTGGATCGTTGGTAGCTCTTTTATCACCAGTTCAAGCTCATATTTTATATCAAATAGCTGAGGAATTCTTCAATCCTTCAAGTTCATCTACGTATGTTCAACTTTGTCATTGTACTCGTTGTTTTACAAGTTTTTGCTAAAAAAATTATGATAATATTTATATTTACCACAATTTCATTTAATTTTATTTGTGCATATTTGCTTGTACTTACAGAGAGAATCTCAATTTACGAAATCATTTGAAGGAGAAACCCATGGAACCATTTGACTATCAACGTATTAAAGAGGAACTAGAAGAAACAAATCGAAGAGATACCATCGGACTTCCTAGAGTACAACAGAATCAAGGATGGTCTTCCTCTTATGCTGGTATATATATATATTACATATTATATTGTTTCAAAAATGTATAACTATTAATAATTAATAATTATTAAATATTATTTAGTTGCTAATCTCTAAAATCTCGTTATAATCATTTTGGACTTTATAAAACAATGTAATTTAAAACATTATTTATGTATTTTTATTTGTCTATAGATGACTGTGATGAAGAGTTCCTTCCATTTAAATCCAAATCAGGATTATTTTCAAGCGTTCATTCGACTATTATGGAAACTTCTATGATTTCTGGAACTTCCTCATTAGATAATTCTATGACGGAGAGTACTACAACTTCAATTGGTTTAAAATCCTCCTCAGGGATGAGCTATACAAACTCACCACGAAAGTCAATGTCTTCAGCTGGAGGTTATACAAATGGGAATATAGAAAAAACAAAATTCACTGTGACTATAGCAAGTGCAGCTGTGACTCTACTTCATGAAGATATTTTAACACTCAGTGCATCTATGGCCGTTGCTCCGTCCACATCAAGAGAAATGCAAGAATTTGCCAATAAGTTCTTCGATAGTATTGGAATTTGCTATTCCAGTGCAATGGGGAGAGCAGAAGTGAAAAATATTAAACAACGATTAGATGAAGCTTGTCCTAATAGTTGTTTGAGACTGATAGCTGCTCCTGTTAAAATTGAAGGGAATTTAACTACAGAAAATTCCTTACCAATTACTATTGGAAGTATCTCTTTTGGATTTTTTGAATTATCAGAGTCACTCAAAGATAATGCATTTGGTAATACTGGATCTAATTTTGTTGATACAGAGGTGAGTTTACATCATTTATATTATAAGATAAGAGTACGTTATTAGTTATTTTATATGTTATAACTCATTAATATATTATAAACTGTTTGTAATTTTTTACTTTTTTCATATGGTTCTTAATTCCTAATATTAAATATTTCGTTTCTTCTGAACAGTTACTGAGTTTCCCACAAACATTTGGTTTTGCAGACCATAGAACACAACAACAACCCTCTTTAAAAATTAATTTTAAACATAAGGCTTATAGATCACGAGCTTCTGCTACTAAAACAGAAATAAGGTACAGATTGAATCATTACAAAATTTTTATTGTTAATTTTTAACATAATATTATAACAAATTGTAATCAAGTATCAAGTACATTGTCCGTAAAATAATCTTAGCGTTTTTTCCAATATATTCTTATACTTTTCAGAGTTCATCTTCAAGAATGCTTCTCAGAATTTGATATGTCAATAGTTGATAGACTGAATTCCCTTCTTCATCCTAAACTTCCTTTTCTTATTCAACCCACTTGGGACTTGGGAGTAAGAGCTAATATGATGTTATTTATTATCATCTGTGTAACATGCATTTTAGCTTTTTCCATAACATTTTTCAATAAATGTATGAAATCAATTTTTATACTCATTTAACTTTTTTTACAGAATAACGTTATGAGCCTGAATAATAAATCACAAAGTGTGATTTTCCTCAAAATAAGTTCACCCAAGTGTGTTGTTGATTTTAGGTATGGGAAATATATATATACATTATATATATCTTGTAAAAACAAATAAATAAAATATAAAATAGTCCGGATATTTAAGGACATAAAAATGTACTTTTAGTTTAAAGATTCTTGGTGATATTGTGAGGAACAATAGAGAATACAAAAAAATAATACCAATTTATGTTTTTATTTTATATTATATTATAGATTTCCTATCCCTGATATGAGAAAAACGGATGATGAAAACAAAATACCTTATTGGACTCGTAATGTTCGACCAGACTCAATTGTTTTCCATCTAAAAGATATGACATTTAATACCTGTATAAATTCAAATTCCGACATTTATGAGCTGGATACCAAGTGCCAAGAATGCCAACTTTTTTACAAAGTAAGATACAAGTGTATATATTATATATTATAATATATTAGAGATATAATTTGCTTGATTTTGAGTTTATTGTACATAATTATTTATAAAATACATTGAATACTTAAGTAATAATAATTATTCTTAATTCTTATAATTTTAATATTTAGGCAAAGCCACAAGATAAACCTTTACATTTTGCAACCGCTTCTGCACAAGATTCAGAATTAGAAGGAGTATCTTTACAACAACAAGGGTTTGATTGGCCTAGAGTTGTTGTATGGATTTATCCTGAAGCAAAAACAGAGATAGATTCTGATAGTACAACCCGACATGAAGAAGATGACTCAATATTCAATGTAATTTCACTTGCAAATTTCAAGTCAGCTCCAAGTCCATTCAGCTCGAGACGTGTACTTCATGAATGTCTTAGTTCTCATCCTGAAGACAAAAACTCTGGAAGTTTTGGTGAAAGTGTCATTCCTGGAGACCGAGAAGAAATGAATAAGTTTATTGAAGACACTACAAAAAATACTCTATACAAAGTTGAATGTCATCTACGATCCGTAGTAATTAATATGCCATCAAAAGATTTCTTTGAAGAAGTTTACAATAGGTATGTTGTAAACTATTATATTTTACGTTTTAAATAACAATAAAAACGAAATAACGGAAATACTGTTAAAATTTTAAAGAGATTAAAAGAATTGTTGCAATGTAGTTGCGATGAACAAAATAATTAAATGATTCTTCTGTTTAAGGTTGAGTATGGATCTCCTACTTTGGGAACCACTAGCTCCAAAACAAACTGACACATCATCTAATGGAAATGGTTTTAAAGATTGTGTGGGACCACAACAGTTTTCAATGTGCAAATCGGGTCTTAGACTTGGTAAACATGCGGATTTTCTTTTTTTTTACAACAACTTTTGAAAAGAGTTTTTATATTTCAAGTTTGAAGATTCTTTTAACAACAACACACATAGCACAAAGTTCAAATTTTTTATTTCTGTATTATTTTTTTAATATATTTAGAACCAGAAGATGAGGATTCGGAAGAAGAATTGAGCTACTACACGCCATCAGGTGGTAATTCAAATCTTAGAGGAAAGAGTAAAAGAAGAGGAAGTAAAAGAATTTTACCAGAAGGACAAAGTGAAGTTACAATTAATTTGGTCATTAATAAAGGAATTTGTTCTTTCTTCACACCTTTTGAGGTTTGTATTAATTTACAGAAAATATTGTAAAATACCTGTTTTACTGTACATAGTCAATTTTTCGGAGAATCACGTAATGACCAAAACAAAATGGCATTATATTGCTGTATGTAAATAGTATAACATTTTTAATGTTTATTTATAGGATGTGCTTGGTAATATCGTACCAGAACTGAAGGGACAAATAATTTTAGAAGTGGAACAGGGAAATCTTTTCATTGTTTCTGGTTACAAAGGAAATCGTAATTTGGGTTACCTATCTCTTCATAGTCATCATGCAAGTTTTTATCATAATGAATTAGTTAAATCTCCGGATCTCCTCTCCAAATCTGATAGTCGAATGAAAAAAACAATCTATCCATCTGATGAAGGGATTTTAAGTACAAGAAGTTCAAGCTCTGATTCTACCTCAAATAAGGATCTTGATATGCTTTCAGTTGCCATCAAAATTGAACGAGATGAAATCAAAAATATTAAGGTAGGCTTTTAATATTACGTATAATATAATACAAAGAAGCAAAAATATTTATTTATAATATAAATTTTTGACGGCATTGCAATTTTATTGATTATTTATTATGCTCTATTTGTTTTGTAAAAAAAAAAGAACTTTAAGGTAGCGGTAGGAGTGAAAGATGGAACTATTGATTACCATGTGGCCTTACCAAACCGAACTTGGTTTACACAAATTGTAGATTTTTTTGATGTCACTGATGTACATGTTGCAGGTAAATATATATTATATATTATATATTATATTGCAAACATTTCTTAATTTTAAATTTTAAATATTTAATACACTAAAACATGTCTATGTATTTTGTATACAAATTTATTACACATAAAAATAGAAAAATAGTAAATGATAAATGATACTGAGAATAATAAAAATTTTGTATTTTTTTTTTTGGACAAGGTTACACACCGTCAGTTGTAATCACAGAACTTCATGTTCATTTATGGAATTGTGCTGCTAACTACATCCCAATTAATCTTCCGATGCGTTCTGTCCTCACCGTAGAAAATTTTACAGTTTCTTTGAATATAGCAGCTCAAACTAACATGAAAGTTTTTCGAATTATAACTGAAGATGCAGCATTCTATCTGAGCAATAAAAAAGAATCCAGTGATTTAAGAAATGATTATGTTTGTATTTTGGATATGGATCTTTTCGAGGTAAAAAAATATTCAATAAAATTATTATTTGTTCATACATCATGTGATAATTAATTTCTGATAATGATAAACAATAGTATTAATAATTATGAAAAATATCCTTGTACTTTGTAGTTACTCGTGAGAATTTGTACAAATAGAAACTCTTCAAATAATTCCGTACCTCAGTTAGATTTGAAAGCATCAAACAATGTCCTACATATACGAACATGTAGTGATTCAGTCAAAATGTTCCTTGAACTCCTTACTTATTTCATTCGTGATGGTGATTTGTTAGGTGTAAATGAAAATCCAGAGGAATTATTTAGTGGTCGAAATAGTGAATCTGATAGTACTAATTCTAAATTTCCACCATACGTTTCAAATACTAATTTCTCAAATGATTTCCCACCATCATCTGCCTTCGGATCGGATGCTGAAGATCATTTATTTGGTATGGGTCAACAAACTCTTCATCAACAACAGCAAACGGAACGAGAAAGAAGATTATCTCATCATCATAGTCAAAGTAACCTCACAGCTGCAGCAGATCAACTTCATTGTATGGTAGCAGAAGCAATGCAAGAAAATTTGGATATGTCCACACAACCTAAAACAACTAAATCAGTCAATACAAATACAAATACAAATAATAATAAACTGTACCCAAATTTGGAAGATGACCAACAAAAAAATCGGAAATCTAGACAACAAAATATTGAGATATATTTTGATCCTGGAAATTATCCAGAAGAAGATGAAGATGAGGAAGGAGGAGGAGGAGAAAGAGAAGGATCAAATGAAGAAGAGGAAGAATCAAATGTCTCTACTCCTGCACCACCCAGCTTAGGTGATCCAATAATGGAAAGTTGTGATGGACTTCCAGTCAATATTCAAATGAGTGATGAGGATGAAGAAGAATTTTGTATATTGGAAAATGATCCAGGAGTTGGTTTCATGGTATGAAGCATTATGGAAATATGAAAATACTTTTTATATTTTTTTATATTATGGTACATTATGTATTATTTTTCATTATTTGAAATTTATTATGTACATAATTTCTAGCCACGAAATGGTGAACCAGAAGTGAGAATTCTTTCAGAAAAACCTATCGAATTGATTGACAACTACTTTTCAGTACCAATGGGGAAAACTGATATTCTCCAAGCACCCAAACATTATCCAAAACCGATTGTTCGATTCACTATTCAAGAAATGTCTGTCATTTGGCATTTGTATGATGGTGAAGATTTTGGGGACTCAAAGTCAAATAATTCTAAATCATCAAATAATAAGACTGGTAGTGGTTCGAGTTTTGGTGGATCATCTGAAACGTAATTTCTCGTCAATTTTAAATTTTTTATATATATACTTAAAAAAATTACAATATCAACAGCAAAACTTTAAAACATTGTGTTTTTTTTGTTGTTGGAAATATTTTCTTTATAGATTGAGTAATGACTATATGAGAGATCGGGATACTTATGATCCATATGAAGTTGATATTGCTGTTGATGCTCTTAATTCTGGTGTTGCTTTTTCAAAAATTAAAGCATTTGAGGTGAGTTTACCATGTACATATTTGTGTGCATATTTTACATGGACCAAAAATTTAAAAAAAAGAAGAAAGAAATGAAACACAAAATGAATTTTCCCTTGTATTTTTTTTTGTAGAATGCCTGGGAAGCGTACAGTGGCAGTCCAAAATCTCAACGACGACATTCTGTTGATGGTGGTACTAGTTGGAGAAGTCAAGGTGGGAAAGGAAGAAAACATGATACACTTGTTGAGTTAAATCTTAGTAAAGTAAGTACATTTTTATTGTTTATTCACACGTATATACATTATACATACAATATCTATTACACTACTACAAACTAATTATAAATGACAAAAAAGTGCAGGAAAAATTTATATAATATATTATAATATGAGTTATTCCACATGAAAAACAATCTAAAGGAACTTTTTAATTCACACCAAGCGGCGATTCTGGAACTAAATTTTAGAGGATAGAGCTG
>JAQGBH010007389.1:0-11065 GCA_034698265.1 Sminthurinus aureus
ACCAAAGTCACCGTCTTGAGTTTTGAATTTGTGGATTTTTCTCCGTTGGCTAGTGAACAGCAGGATTTTACTTTTACCTCAACATTCACATTTACTACACCAGAAATTCGCAGTTTGCCGCATCCGTTTGGAAATCCAAGAGAAGGAGAAGCGATTAATTTTGGAAGACGCTCAACTTTGTATACGTGTGAAATCGTGTTTATTGGAATTAAAAAAATTTCAGTTCATCCTGTGACATTGATTTCTTTTGTTACTCAGATTTTAAACATGTTTTGGAGCATCAATTCTTAAATTAAACTTGTTAAATTAACGAGATGCTCTGTTGATCGTTGATGTGCAAAGTGATTTGAGATGCCATTTTCCTTTTGCTTGTACAAGGTTGACAAAACCGGTTTTTCTTTTAAACTTGTTATAAAATTGAAAACATTAACACAACTGAATCCAATCGAGTTTTTGGGCAAGTTGAGGTAAAAAGCATCACTTTTGACATTTGATGAAAAATTAGAAACTGGAAACTGAATGTCCACAAAAACCACTGCGTAACAAAATGTTGCCGATGCAAAAGAAGGACTAAAATCGCTCAAAAGTCAACGCTCAAGACAAAGTAAAAGGAACAAAAAGAAATTCAATTTTTGTGATAAAGTTTGACGCCGTTTGTAAATAATTGCATTGAATAATAGAACCTCGTGTTCAAAGATACACCGTCGTCAATGATATGAACATGTCAGGAAAAATTGGAAAATGACATGTCAGTGGCATAAACTGACATAAACGGCATAAACTGGCATTAACTGAGAAAAACCTCATTTTCTACAGAAAATTCAAAATTACATGAAAATTTTCTGTCCTGCTGTGAAAGACTTGAATAAGTTGCAATAAAACATAAAATGTTACAAATATTTTTGAAAAATTTGAAATTTTAAAATTGAAAAAGGCTGAATTGAGTATCATGGCTTTATAAATTAATCATAAACTTAGTACAAAAACACTTTTTAGAAAGGACTTGAACCAAATCCGGAGCCTGAACCACTAAAAATTGAAATTTTCAGTTTATGCCAGTTTATGCCATTTATGCCACCAAATGGAGTTTATGTCATGCCGTCATTATGCCAGCTCTTATCATTGACCGTCGTCTATTCAATTCACAATTGCTTATACACGCGCATTTGAGACAAAAATTTTGTTTGTTGTTGAACATTCTGGTTCTTGTCTTAGCCTTGGAAATTTGGAATTTATCTGTGAGGTCAAAAAGATAATATATTAAAGATGAAGTAAATGTAACGTGAGTTTGTAGAGGAACCGTTGGTGTTGATGGTTGCTGGAAAAAACATGTTCTTTTCTCTTTTAAGCTCAACTATTTACTCGCAGAACAGAAACATTTTAGCTTTGTCTCGTAACTTTCGCTATGAAACGAGGAGGTAGACAAAAAGCGATGTGTAACTTGCGGATAATCGATTAGACCTACCTAAAACTGATTGCTAATGCTCAGAACAGAAACACGTTATTGAATTTGAAATTTAATTGCTTGTAAAAATGTGATTTCCGACAAACTCCACCAGGGTACAATTAAAATGGTCAAAAAAGTTACGTTCGGCGTTAAAATGCTACAAATTCTCCAGTGACTGACTAATGACTATACTGTCATGGAAAATTCAAGTATAAGACGGGTTTTAATGACAGTTAAATTTTGTCAAAAAAAGTCAAACGCACAAACGTGTGAGTAACATTTGAATTTAACCTTTTTCATTAATCCTGAAATATGAAAAGCAGAGAAGCTGGAGAAAAACATAAATGACAGTAATTAACATGAACAAAATTAAATTGATGGTGGGATGTTACATCGCCATCGGGGTTTTTCCTTTACAAACCATGAGAACCAGTTCAAAGTAAGTGTAAATCCTCTGACTTTACAGTCAGGCTAAACGGCGTACGCAAGGCACCAAACTGAAACATCCCATTGTTAAAGAAACATGCCGGATAGGAAAAATCCAGCGTAATTTAAAATAGTTACTTGTCCGTTGCGTTGGGTGTTTTGTTGACCATTGACCACTTTTAAATTCTAAATGAAACCAACCTCAAATCAAATGCACCAATTGGATTTGATCTCAGATGCAACGAAAAAAGGAATAAAGAAACAAACTTGAATTAAATAAAGTGTACTAGTTTGACGCCGTTCTTAGAAATCAGGATTGATTTGGTCTACTTCATGGGGAAGATAGTATCTGTACATTCTCGTTTCTGAATAGGCTCTTGCTTCAGTCTGGAAAACCGGGTTTCGGATTTTGGGCGCGGGAGAGATAAAAGAGGAATTTTGTAATCTCCGTAAAAACTAAAAAGAACTTGTTGTCAAAAACCTTTAAAATTCTGTACAAAATACAAAATGCAAAATATTATGCAGTAGATTTTAAATGCAAAATTAAGTAAACTTTAAACTCAAAACTCACAACCCAAGACTCAGTTTTTACAGTTTTTGCTGATTTTTATGAAAAATAGTCCATTATTTGACCTTTTTTGCATACACCATAGAAAAAAGGAAGCTCGGAAACTTACAGCTGAATACCGTAGAAATGACTCGTTTTTACCTGACACTAGAAAATGTATGCGAAACTTTCCTTCATTTTTGGCCGGATCCTTTAAATGCGCAATTTCCATGATTTCCCTCGGTTTCTTTGTTCTGCGCATAAAATTCAAAGATAGAAAGAAAGCGCCATTCGCGATTCATGTTTTTATTTTCATTTTTTCATCAAGTTTATACGTCGAATCTTAGATTTCTTATATTTTATTTGTCCCTGTTTTTTTGTTTGAATTTTAAAGCAAAGCTTTAGTTTGTTTTCCCGTTGACTTGGATTTTACTATGCGAGCAAATATTTCCGCTTGGCAAAATTGACAACAAGAAGAAAACAAAGTGTAAAATTCACACTTAAAAGTATTTCTCGTTTGGCCAGCATGTACAAAGTACAAACGCAAATGCAAGTAAACAGTTTTAATTGGAAAAAGAAGAGATAAGATTTCTCAGGACTTCCACACGTGGATTTATCTACGTACAATATGAAATTGGCTACAAAATATGAAAAGAAACAAATCCGCAGCGCGGGACTTGATGGGAAATGAAAAGAAATGCGTAATAAATGGTGAATGAGACTTTGTGTTTTGTGTTTTGTCCTTGAAATCGGCCATGACATTGACAACATTTCCCCGAAACATTTCCCAGACTCCAGCCCAACTTTTGGACATTTTTGTGCAAAAAATGTAGATAGAAACTGAATGTTGATGATCACTTTCAACACATGGAAACGGCTTTACACGCTTTATCCCTCGCTGCTTTCGCTTTGGCAAGTGCCGCTTCTGCTGCCTTTTTTGAACTCGCATCCGCGTTTTTCACCGCGTTTTCCGCTTTGGCATGTGCCGAAAATGCTGACCAGTGAGCTGCCCAGTTCTCGACGTACGCTTTGCCTTGGAGTAATTTTTTTGAGACAGGAGAACAATTTCCCGGTTTCGCATCCGGTGCATTACAACAGTCCTTCTTTTCACAGGAACACCACTCCTCTGGAACATCTCCGTCGATAGTCTTGCAGGAAATGTTTGGATTGCCCCAGTGTCTCCCACAATTCGCCCCTTCATAATTCCCTTCCTTTATCCAATGCCAACACGCATCCACTTTCTTGTCACACGTCACCACATTTTTTCCTTTACAACTGTCTTTTTCTTTGTCATAACAAAAGCACTTGATCCCTGTTGGTAGAAACCAAGACCAAATTTAAACAGCCAAACTTTTAAACTTTTGTATGAATCAAGAGGCATGAAAGAAATAAAATGAAAAAATCCTCACTTTGTCTTTTTTTTTGAATCGCCTGTAAAGCGGAAATGCTTTAGACTTTGAAAGCAAAGCTGAGTATAAAAAAATGTAGATACTTATTTTAATAAGTCTCACATTCCCCCCGTTCAGGCTGGGGGAGAGGGCGACTAAATACTGTGACGCATCTAACTACCAAGTTCATTTTGTTGAGGTAAATCATTATGTGTTTTAAATGTGGAATCTTTAAAAAATTACTTTTTACAATACTTTGGACTGACCTTGGGCTGGTTGTATAAATGAGATAAAGATGGCGGTGATGAGGACAAAGAGGCAAACTTGGTGAATGCGCGCGTCAAACTGGAACAAATGCCGAGTTGAAAACTGTGGCTTCATTTTGACCTTTTTGTGACTTTAATTGATTCAGTATAAAGCGTCGTGGAGTTGTTGTTGCTCCGTTGAAAAGCTGTACAAAAAATGTCCTCCCTATTTGATTAGTTAGTAAAATTGGCCGTAGCTGAATTTCCAATTTTGTCTAGTGTTGATTCAAAATGAAGTTAAATGCTGAATGCTGAACAGATGTAATGTCAATGGGAGTTTGCTCTCTGGCTCTGGCTTCCTATGCCAATGCCGATGCCAAGCTCAATGCAATGACTTGTTGTTTATAAAGAGATTGCAGACAGAGCGAGAAATAAAAACGTGAGGGTGCATGATACAAATAATAGTGAAGAGACTGGGACTGTTTGCGTCTCATAATGATGTTGATATTGTGGTTTCTGATTCTAGGAACAAACAATTTATGCAAGAGAACAAATCTGACGTAATATAAGACATTTAGACATTTAGACATGTGCAGACTTGGATTTTTTCCAAGTCACTTGGTTGTTTCAAGTGACTTCCCAAGTGACTTGGAAAAAATTAAGTCTGCACATGTCTAGTCGAGATACGTCAGAACAGATATGTAGAACAGTTTGACAGTAGGTTCCTGCTGCTGTTATAACTAGTAACATTCATGATTTTTACATTTTATGATTTAGTTATGTGAATTTTTAAGTTAAAAACTCGAAATAAATTGGCATTTTTTATTGATATAAAACATCGAACCTTGCTACCAAATGATCTCAAAGCAGGACTCAAATATTGAACTAGTAAAACTAAAATCTGGGCAAAAACTGAAAGTCTCGATTGTGTTTACATGTTTTGCTCATTTTGATCATAAAAATTTCAGTCCATCAAAGATTCTTTCGGAACCACTATGAGTTTTTCAAAAGTCCCACAACTTTTCTCCATGCAAAAGTGTATGTGCGAGAACTCGTGATGTAATGAAAAAGTTGTTTTAAATAAATTGGAGTGTTTTGACTTTCTTGTCTCTTTTGTTACGTGTTTCGTGTTTCTGCTTACTATAATTGTGTAAATGGGATATGCAATATCATATCCTTCTCTAAAGCAGCAATTCTCTGTGTGTGTGTGTCCGCAAAGTGGTCGAAGGAAAGGTCCTAGGTTATATTTAACTGCACGGTTAGACAGGGCATGTACCCTTTGCTTAGAACAGCGCCCATGACCCGTTCATCGGATGTCATTTAAGGGTGCATCCCGGGTCAGGTCATGTACAAATGCAGGTGCACATATGTATATAATGTATGTACATGCATATGGTAAATGACGCAGTTATAGTCCGTTCCCAAGCTCAGTCATATACAAACGTTGCTACAACGTTTTGCGCATTAACATTGAGTTTGAATGTTGGCGCAGGCGGGAAATTTAAAAGTCCAAGGATGCCTGGGGAAAATACAAGCATGTCCCAAAAACGGCGGGAAGTTTGAATGTTGGCGGGAAATTGGAATTATGCTTACACGTAACAGCTAGTTGATTGCTATTATGGAGATTAAAAATCGCGTGTGACAACAAGAAAAGAGAGCTCTATTTTTCTCTGTTATAGGCTAAACATTTGACTTGTATTTTGTATTCAACTGAATCGATCAAAAGACTGAAGCTTTGAAAATAATAAGCGAAACCAGGTCTCAGAAAGACAAAAGAGATACATGGAAATTTAAAGTAAAATATTCTGCCGTATAAACACGATCAAATTCAGTGTACAACAATTCATAAGGAAAATAATCCGATACCAACAAAACAAACCGAAAAGTCAGCAGTGAAAACCCACAAAAACAGTAGGACAAATCTTGATTCGTCAAAATATTTCTACTTTTTGCTACATTTTGTTGTTATTCTCTTCACTTAAATTTTCACCATTAAAATGGCGACACATAATTTTCCCTTGAAATTCATGGCATTTCTCTCAGTTTTTTTGGTAAAAAGTCCACGGATTTTGAGCAGTGCCCAAAACGAAAAGGAAAACCAAAAAGGCACAGGAACTTCCTTTGGGTTTCCAATTGAATTGACGACTCTCCGAAGCATCGACTTGACTGCAATTCTGGAAGACGTATCGAAAACCGGTTGCTGGATTTATCTCACAAGAAGTATTACGAGTGATGACACAGAAATTCAACTAACAGCTCAAATCGGCTCAACCCAAACCCAAAACCAAAACAAAACTAGAAACCAGAATCCGAATAATTTTTTTCTAATCCCAATTTTGTTGAGAGATGTGAGAAAGGTTGAGGAGGATGCTTACCAAAACAAACATTCGACTGATGGACTGAGCGCGCCAACTCGTGTAAAATTTTCGCATTGTTCCATCAGCATGTTTTATTGGCCTCTCAGCTTTGAAGAGCTAACTCCTAATGGAAATCCAACGCAACTGTTTGAATATACCATGGTTAACGGGGCCTTTACTATACAAAAGTACGTTCCAGCTGAAGCATTTGTTTGCTCTGTTTCTACGCAGCAAAATATTTGCATAGAAGCTCAAGTCGTGAAAGCAGCAGCTCAATATACGGTAGCTTTTTTGGAAATTTTGCAAGAGGGAAACGTCGCTCCGCAGCTACAAAATAGAGAAGGCGGATACAAAACAGATCAAAACCAAGGTCATTTTCCACAACCATTTTTCTCTGAATTGTTTTCTAAATTACAAGGCGGTCTGTTTCACTTTGTGGTTGTCACAATTCTGTCATCAAAATTCACAGCCGTTCGGGAAAAAAACCCCAGAAAGATGAAAATTCAAATCTCGAGTGTGTGGTTTTTTAAGCACCTGAATATTCTGGATAAGTTTGATGCAGAATCACCCTGTGAATATCCTAGTAAAAAAACTGAACAAGCCGAAAACACTTCATGCTACTCCGCAGTCATGTCAAATGACCAGAAAAAGAAGAGAGCTGAAAACACGGGATCCGGAACATCAGAGTCAGGACCAAAACCAGTAGAATGGACACCCAAATTCCAATTCAAAACACCCGCCCACCGATTTAACGCCGCCTACTTAAACTCAACTCTGGAAAGCTTTTTCAACTGGATCAACTTGAATAGGACGTGGAAATATCAAAAAGGTGAATTGTTTAGTCTGGCCAACTGGGTATCTGAACCGCAGCGTCTTGCAATAAACGAAGCTGCTCCACAAATCATTATTGAGTCCAGGGCTGTAGAAGCACCTCTCCTTTGGATTTGGACAGCGAATAAAGAGTACAAATTCATCACGAGTCACAGCGTCCACGAGACGAAAACAACTCTTTAAATCTACACGACGCCGTTTCAACCTGAAGTTTGGACACTTCTCTTGGTTTCCATGGTGATCACAGTCGCTGTTCTCCTGATTCTTGCTTTGACCAAAAGTCCGAATTCGCAAGAAACCAGAACTAGAAAAATCTCGAGTATCTGGAAGATAGTGTCCGAACTCTGTTTGTGGATCCTAAGGATTTTGCTGGATCAACAAGATGAAGAAATTCCTCGAGGAATCCAATTAAAAATCCACCAGATCCACCAAAACTGGATCAAAAATTTGTTGAAGAGGGCGGTTTTCCTGATTTTGGGCGTTTGGCTCATGATGAGTCTGATTTTGGTGAATGGCTATAGAGGAATCATCAAAAGTGACTACACGCTGGATTTTCCCTTCGCAAGTCAGCCGAAGTGGAACAGTTCGTTGGATTTCCTCAAAGATGGCAGCTTCTTTGTCTACTACACGCAAATGAATTGGAAATGTGACGATGATCCTTCAGATCCCTTAGGTACGCAACAAACGTTCTTCAACTTGCCTGTAAGTTTGAGTTCCTACGATTTGCTAAAGCCGACATATCTCACATCGCAAATATGGAGTAGAATGCAAAACGTTGTACATAGCTGCAGTTTGGTGTGCAGCTGGAATTTGTTGTATACGCCCTTTGAAAAGTCTGGTTGTCAGAGATTCGAGTCGTGTCAACAGCTTTACAAACTTGAACTTCTCCGGACTCGTCAAAATTCCACATGCACCAGAAACCTCAGTCATCTAATTGACAGAAAGTTGAGAGGTCCAAAAACCGTCTTCATGACAAAGGCTGAAGACTTTCCCTTCTTTTGGAATAAATTCAAGCGTCAAATGAAACAAAATCCACAACTAAACCTCAAATTTGTCCACAATGGAGGAGAAGGGGATGAACAAAGTCAACAAATTGTTGGATTTTACATCGGCTTCCTCTTTCACCAAATTAACGCCAATGATGTTGATTTAATTTTGACGCCGCTGAAAATTCTGGTGAGCTCTGGAATTTTGTGGTGGTGGGAAAAATGGGATCAAATCAAATTCCATAGGGATCGACAAATTTGGAGAAATTCCACTAAATTCATCGATGAATCTCTCGTGAAATTCAAACCACTTTCATTTCAAGATTCCGACATTCATCTCATCTTTCAAATTTTCTTACTTTTTCTTATTCTGCCGGCGACTGCATTTCTACTTGAAATCATTTCTATTGGTAAAATTTTCTGCAGAATTTGGCTCTTGTGTAAAAGAAAACGGCACTCGATTTCCCGAAAACGAATTCGGTCTGCCTTTCGTAAGCTAAAGAAAAAGCAGGTGATTCAATTTTTTTATCGAAAAGAAAGAAAACCTCAAGTAATTCAAAAACTGGTAATTACATTTCCTTTGTGGTGGGAAGAAGAGGGAATTCGAAATTCACGTTTGACACAAATTGAAATATAAAACGGCTCAAGTATGGCAACGCTGTTTATGTAATGGTAAGAAAACCCATGCAAAACGATAGAATGATGAACTCTAGTAGATTTTAGTCATGTTTCATGCATTTATTTCTAATGTCTATTTTATAGCCACATCGCAATTGTTTTCCACTTTCCGATTTCGGTATTTGCTCTCTTTTCGTCTTTTCTTTGGTTTTTCCGCTGTTTTCTTTTTTAAAGAATGTAAGGAGTGGAGCAGAGAAAGAGAAAACTTGAAAATATTGTCCTTTGACAAGAAAATCCCCGCTTCCTCGCACCTCACACTTTAGCTAAATCACATGACTTGAAAATGAGGAAACCAAGGATTTCGTTTTTTATTTACAATTTTTTTTATTGAGAACATTTTTGTCTAATTTTTTTGAAATTGTTTTACATTGAAAAATATTAATTGTCACTGTACATGTCATTTTTATCCCATTTGAATTACAACAATCACAATTAAGTAATAAAACATTTACAAAAAATGAAATTTAAGCTCAAATGTAATTTTTTGCCCAAATTCCGGATTCCGAATGCATGTCCCGTTTTTAATGTTCAAAGAAAACCATGAGGAAATTTGAGAGCAAAGGGTGCTGCCAGCATTAGGCCAAGTAGGCCTCGGTCTACTTCAATTTTGGCTCTTCAACACAGGTATTATGTATTATGGGCTGACACCAAAACAAATGGAAATAAAATGTATAGCATGGTGGAAATAACCTTTCTGTACCTTTCGCTCAGTAACATGATACATGATGCTACAACTACGGAAAGCCAAACTGGCAAACATTTTTTGATTAAGGTTTTTATATTGTTCCTTTATCCAAATATGTAATTGTTCTTTTGTTAATTACTGTGCACATTTGTAATTTTATTACAATGTGTCTTTGACTTATTGGGATTTCGTTAGTTTGCTTTATGTTTTTTTGATGACACCTCAAAAGGTTACTTGTTACTTGCGATTAAATTTTGGTTTTTTTTTACCTTCCATCTGAGCTTGATGAATTTTACCCGCATTATTTAATACATTAGACAGTGTTTGCTATAAAGCTGAAATAAGTTAGGATCTAAGTTTTTCTACTGTATCGTTTTGAGAGTGACTTTCTAAAAAAAGGTTAAAGGGGCACAATGAGAAGACTGGTGTGATTCTGTGACACGAGATGTCTCATGTGTTGCGCTCCGTTTGAATGTTCATCATGTACATTCGTTGCACCCAGAATCCACTTAATTATTATTAAAATCAATAACTTTTTAAATATAAAACTCTAATTGACACAAGTGGGCTCAAAAAATCGGAAATGTTTTGTAGAAGAGTGCCTACCTAATTAAAAGTGCTAAAATTAAATATTAAGATTTTAATATTTAAAAATCATTTCCTCGGGTTTTTGGACATCTTTTTTTCAAGTCCATGTAATTTTGTCAAAATTCGGCGCAAACGGTAGATGCTTTATGCAGCGGATACGTACATTTTGTCAGGTTTTCTACTGTATAAATATCAACCACGGATGCCAAATACCGAAAGCGTTATAACATTTTCTAAGTTTGTAAATAGTAAAAGTCCACCCTCTGTAATAAACATCAATGGGATTCGTCAAAATTGCACCAACTAATTTAAAGTTTTGGAATTTTTGTTGCTTTGACAACTGGGAATCCTCAGAATTTTTAGACTATTGTCAACATTAGATCGAACAGAGATAGCAATTGTGCATCGGAATTCAAATTCCAATGTACATTAATGCACATAAACGTTTTCATACATCGTACAGCGTAAACTATGTAGACCTTCGAAAAAGCAGAAGTCGTGAGTTGAACAACAGGGAAAAATTTTGTTTTCGCTTTACATGCAGGGCCTAAACTACGCCGGTGGTGGCTGGTGAGCTCCACCAGGGGCCAACGGCCCCTGGTAAATTTTTGTAGCCAAAAAGGGGCCAAAACTTAAAATAAAGGGGCCAATTTAATTGAAAAAGGGGCCATTTTACCAGGGCGCAAATTGTCTAGTTTAGGCCCTGCATAAATATACTGTAGCTGGAGTAAAAATGCTGACCACAGCACAGAACACACCACATTTATTTTAAATTGTGCATGGTGCGTAAGTACTTGTATTTTTTATCCTTCATCCTTTATCGTGTACGATATCTAGTATCTAGTGTAAACTGTACATTGTAGACTACAGACGTTACACGAGTCATG
>JAQGBH010007390.1:0-11063 GCA_034698265.1 Sminthurinus aureus
AATTGCAATTAAACTAATTATTGCATACAAAGCTTATCACGGACTTCTATTCTCTATTGTTTTGTGGGTCCAAAAATACCAAATACACCCCTGTACGATGCATAGTTTTTGAGTTGATGCCTCGGAAAGAGACAGAAACGTGAAATTTTCTCATACAATGCCCCCTTAATGAAAAAGGATGTAAAAGTGGAGTCTTAGGAGATTTAAAATTTTGCGAATATGAAATGGTCCATAATGTATACATTTTGCTCTGAAATGTAGAACATGTTGTATTTGCTGCGTTATTTCATTTTCGGTTTCTGAATGTGTTTTTTTATATATAGCTTTGTTATGAAAATTTAAGGTGTATGTACGGCTAGTAGTTTTTGTTGTTTGCTGCATTCGACACTTGTTCAAAATCATGTAAAGTAAATTGTAACAGGGTGTAATAATTTTTGCTATTTTTATCATCTTTATGCAAATTCATGCTTTTTTTTCTATTTTTCAAATTCATGACTATTTTATATTTGTATGTTTTTCACACATAGATATTCTTTGTGCAAACTAGGCGTTTTATTTCAAAGCTTTATTCCGGTTTCTACGTAGATATAGTGCTTTATGTGTTTTAAATTTTATATGATTTATATTATGTTATATGTTATATATATATATTATAAATTATAAATGATCAATGATGTTTTAATATGTATTACAAATTACAAGTTATATTTTGTTTATTGTAATCGTTATTGCTTTGTCCATATTGTTGTATTTTATTTTGTTACCATCATTATATCTATATGTCCGTTCGTTGTTTTTTAGTTTGTTTGTTGTACCTTTTGGTGCATATACATCTACGAACCAAAGCTGCTTTTTCCACAAGTAATGAAAAAAATTATACCAACCTGGTTAAATCACGTGCAACATACAATTCCATTGATATATGTGACTTTGGAGACATTAGTCGTTCCTAAAAACTACCCCCAGAGAAAAATCGGAACATCCTTAATTGTTTTTGGGGGCAGCTTTTATATATCATGGTCAGTGTCAGTTTGAATCCCGATATGACACTGTGTGTGTTAAATTTATAACTATTAATTAACTAGATATATATCGTTTCATGCATGTATAAATGTAATTTATAATTTATTTATTGTGAATTCAGTACAATAATCAGCATTCGTTTTGAAATTCGTTCCATTTCTTTTCTGTGTTTTCATTTTTACATTTTTTCATTCCAAAAACCATTTGTTTTGTTTACAAAAACAAAGTTTAGTAGCAATATGTTGCCATTTTTTTTTAAACCAGAAATTTCAAGCTATTTTTATTTTACCTTTATTATGTACGAATTACATACGTATTATACGATATTACTTATACATAGTGTGATACTGAAGAGCCTTGTTAAACAAAGTAATGCATGCTTTGATGTTTTGATTTATATTTCTGTATTGCACTTCATACGAAATAGTTGATTTGATATGCGAAATGGTCATACTCATTTCAAAATAATATGTACTATAATATACTTTACACATGAATAATTATTGATATCAATTTTTTGTCCTGTCGTTTTGATAACAGGGTAACTTGGGTAGCTAGCTACTCAGGTGTATGGGCGTATCCAATTTTAGAAGTTTTAAATCCGGTGCAAAGAGGTTTATTTTTGGGAAGCTCTGCTGCTGCTCTTCTCGGACTTTATTTTGTTGGTGAATACATACATACATGGAGATGGGGTAAGAATAATTATTCAGTTTTCAAAAAAAAAAAAAAATTTCAAAGCATGGCCAAACATTGACCATCCATGTTTCATGTGCTTGTGCATTTATTGATACAAGACGAAATTTTTGTAAATTTTTATTCATACTTATACATGAAATATGGCAATAATCATTTGTTGTTTTAGGTGTAGTTGAAGATGGCAAGAAAAAAGTTAATGGAACTGAAAGTGCCAATGGAAAGTCGAAGCGGAAAGTCAAATAAGGCTTGTCAGAAATATTTATAATATATTATTATATGTAAAGAATCAACAAAAATGTCTAACATTTCCATTGTTTTCGTAAGTGACTCATGACAAAGACAAGATTGTTCATAGAAAAGATGACAGCTAAAAAGTTAAGATGCATTAGTATTACATTAATATTTAGTATACAATAGAAAGTATAATATTGATTTTGTTATAAATTATAAATTCGTAGCACGTTGAAAGTATAATATATTATATATATAAGAGTGAAAACAGATAATAGCTCTTTTCAAAGAAATTTTCGGCTTTTTCAAAATAATTGCAAGTTTTGTATGACATTATGTATATTCTACAGTGTGCAGTGTATGGTGAAAAAAAAGGTGTATGAATGAGTATGTTTATAAACCGTCTGAGAGGTAGTTTCAGTGCTGTGTATTAAAACTGTTTCTCGTCCTCAATTCTATATTCCTCCAATTTAACTTATTTTATGTTATATTCACTCTAAGCACAGTGTGCATTGTTACTAATTGTAATATTTTCATTTCATTCATGTTTCATGTGAAATAACAATGTTAATTTATCAAATTTTGAGTATTTCTCTGGATATCGACTATTCCTTCCTATGGTATTTTTAAAGCATGACATACGAGAAAAAGTTTACAATCAATAAATATTATGCATGTTGAAAAAAATGTTCAAGTCTAGTCTAGTAAACTGCTCGTCAAGAGAATAGAATACAAACATAGTTTACTCGTATGTTAATAGTAGCAATAATAACTAAAAGGTAAACTATTCAAATACCAGAAATTTTACATTGTATTGTAAAAAGAACTATTATGCATATATACATACTTTGTAACTTCTCAAATGGTAGTATTCTTGTGATATGCAGTACATGATTTTGTCAGTGCCATGGATGGTACAGTTTCCAGTTATACAAATCTAGTAAATTAGTTAATCTAGTAAATAGTCCAGTGGATAATAACCAGTAAATAGTGAGTATTTGTGTTGAATCTGTAGAAGTATGTAAGGAGTATTCTTCACGTGAAAGCATTATTATAATAAAAATATGTAATCATTTTACATAAAAAAGATTGTGATTATTCAAAACCTAAGTTGAGCTTAGGTTTGTTATAATAAGCAGAATTGCGACAAAAAATATTGCTTTATTTTGTAACGTAAACAAAATTTGGACAAAGATTAATGGTTTTAATATTATAATGTATTATATTTTAGTGTTAGTATGTTTTAGATTAATATAGAAAACTAATATGAAATCTTTAATGCCGGTCTTTAAAGCGATTGTACATGATAATAATTATTACGAAATTGTGAGAAAAATTGAATTTTTCTCGCTTCGGTCGCATGTGTTAAAAACCCTGACGTGTAAATATGACATATTATGGTATTTAAGCAGTACTGTGGTCAGAATTACCTTTACAAAACACTATTTACACAAAAGAGAACAAAAACAAGTTTATAAATAATATATTACAAGATATTGTATGTATTGATATTGTATGATATTGTATGTATGTACTGGTTTTGATCAGTTATTATTCCTCATGATGTAGACATGATATTTATGTAAAATCTGTCCCTCATAGCTTTACAAACCCTTAAGAGATGGATTATAAAAAAGATATTGAAATAGTGCAATCAGAAAGTGAATTATAGATGAGAAAATGTAATAATTTTACTGATATAATTCAGTTGTTTATTGTATATCATCGTTATCATATTTTAAAAAAAAACCGTTATTTACCACAATGCACTATTGTCGTTATATTTTTTGTCATCGAAAGACTTATATGACGAAATTGGACGTTATATTGTTGTTGTATTGGTATTTGAGATATTTGATATAAAAATAAAAAACGATTAGAAAATGTGATCATCATCATTAACTTTCTCTGTATACGTAATATATATTATTTTGTCCATTATACTCATTATCAATTCCAAGGATTCATTCATTCATCATGCTCTGTTTTTTAGTTTACATATTTGTCTCATAATGGTATTTATGTACAGATTTATATAATACGTCATAGTTATAAGGCAAGTTTTGTTCTGAAGTGCACTTTTAGTAGACTTTTACACCATGTGATTTTTATACACTTTGATAAAATAGATGTATATAAAAAATATTTACAACAGAATGTTAAGTTCATAAATATAAGCAGGAACATACTATTTGGAGGAATAAATAAACTCTTAACATGTAACAATTTTTAACTGTTTGATTACTTATAATGATATCTTACTACAAACAATTTTATCATTTATAATAATATTTGACAAAAAAGAGATTATACTTCAGAAAACTAACAAAAAACATAGTATACAACATCATAAACAATTCATAAAGTACTAAGAGACAACATGTTTAAAAATTCTTTGTTTAAAGAAATAATAATGCAGCTTAAGAATACTGAATGATACAAAATAGAGTGGATTCTTACAAAATACAAAATTAATGTAATAATAATAATAGAAACAATATTATTATGACCTACATAGTATATATATAATATAATATAATTTATAAAAATTAAAAAAAGTAAGAAATGCATTGTCTTTCAGATACATCATACATTTCCTCAGGGTACATCATACTTTAAAAGCTTAAATTACAACATTATGCAGTTTTCTTTGTACTCGTGTCATGCTTTTACACTCATTTTCTGCCTAAAAAATATAAACCATACTTTAATATGAAATAGGACGCTAGAGAGTATTTTTAAGTTGCATTTTAACTTGGTACTTCAACATAATAATATGTCAAAGAACTTGTAATGAATAGTATAGTATGACAGTAGTAGTAGCTATCAATGATAACTTATCGTAACAACAGTTATAAGTTATAAGTAATAAAATACAAAATATTCAGTAAAAATTTACAATAATAATTATTATTGTTATACCCTTCTTGGACAAAATTAATTTGGAGTGAGCAATTTGAGAACTGGATCTTCGTCACGATCCCTGTCTCTCTCAGCCTTATTAGGTTGACTTTTGTCTTTACTTCGATGAGATCTTCCAGATCTTTCATTTCCATCTTTATCTCTCTTTTTAGCAATAGATTTTTTAGTTTGGGTAGTCTTTTCATGTAGACTCACAAGGCTTGTCTGAACTGACTTATCACTTGTCAAATTATTACTAAGGTTGCAGTTTTTCCCATTACTTTTAGGGAGGGGATCAAAACTGGTTTGAATGGCAAGTTCTCTTACTCCTACTGCCTTTCCTACTGCATTATTTAGTGGTGTAAAAAGGTCCTCTTCATTTCCATGAAGCATTCTCTTATCAATTAAGGCAGTGATTGCTGGTAAAATTTGTGAACCCGTATTACTCTCAATTGAAGATGAACTTCCAGCTGTCCCTCTGCGCCATGGTGAACTCCAAAGTTTCCCGTTTCGACTTCTTCGAAACCAGTCTCTTTTTCTATATCTATACATACATATAAAATATAAAAAACAAAAAGGAATGAATTAAGTACAATCATTTACTTTTTATTCCAATTTCAATCACTCTGTATTTTGTTACAAAGTATATAATAATAATATATTATAATGTATTCAATATTCAATACAACATTCACACACAAGTTTTGGATATACGGATTATTATGTATATAATTTATTAAAATAATAATTATGCTATTCATATTATTGTAATAAATTTTACTTTTTATATTCATGACTTCCTTGTCGCATAGCTATCTCCGAAACTGCAGAATCACAAGAGGGTCGACGAGAGTCTTCTGAAACACATGAGACAGAATTTGAAGAATGTGGTGGAATAATACCGTTACGGCGTGCTACTAAATGTGGCAAAGCTGCAGCCCATTCACTACTGATTTCTTCATTTGGTTCGGTATTTGTATGGTGATGATGATGGTGTGTTTGCATTTCTGCATCATTAAGATTTTGACATAAATGATTAGGATCTAATAATTTATTGAAACCAATCGGATCTTCATGAGTACTTCCAAGATTTAAACTTAATCTTCCCATTTTTTCAATTTGTCGACGTTTTGCAAATGCTTGAGAAATTAATTTGTGCTTTGCTGGATTGTGTTGTTCCAAAGAATGTTCAGATTTAAAACGCCTATAGCATTACAAAACAATACAAAATAATAATTAATACAAATATATTATTATTATACAAAGTATATTCTGTAAACTACATAATGGTATCTCAACTTATCACTATATTATAAAAATTAAAAATGTAATTTGAAGAAAAAAAAAACAGTTATATTTCCAGATTATATATTACTTAGAAATGCATCGTCTCCATGCTCTATAAGTAGGGCCAGTCCAAGCCCATGTAGAAACAAGAATACCACCAATAAAAAATAATGAGATGTTCCAGATAATGTAGTTTAAATTTGGTTTTTCCGGTTCACCACAATCACCTTCATTGTTTAGTTTCAAATTACATCTACATGATTCAAAAATATTTCAAACAAAAAAGTTTTTTTTTTAAAAAAAAAAAGAAGAAAAGTAATATATACTAAAAGCGTTTCAATTAAGAATCATGTCATCATAATATATCATTTTACGTCAGTAATAATAATAATAATAATAATTATTCTTATTCATTTAAATAAGTATTAAATAAGCATATTATTATTCTTTGAAATTGGAGATGCCTTGGGTAACCCTAAATAATAGTAATATATAATATAGTAATGTAATAATTCAATATTATTATACTAGTGTACTTTTGTAAACTTACAAATGATATTTACGTAATGAATCAGACCACAGAGATCTCTTTTGAAGTTCATCTATCTGTAAGACGACAAAGACAATCATAAGAATGCCAGAGACAACACAGAAAAGTACAACTCTTGCTGCTTTAGAAGTTACAAATGCTCGACCACTTCTTGAAATGAAATCGGAATTTGATAAGACAGTCAAGCTTGCAAGTTTGCATACTCCACGGATCATAAAGTAGGTCATGACGATGAAGCAAACACAAGTAGGTAATATCACAAGATAAATCCTATGATAGGCGTTGAAGTAACCAATGTAACAAATTCCAGATAAGCTGTCCGCATCCACAGCAGACAATGAGAGACAGAGTACAATCATGAGTACCGGAATTAACCAACACGCACCATGATAATAGGCAGCTTGCTTATCTACACGTGCTTGTATTCTTCCTATAAAATGAAAAACATAAAATAAAAGGGATGATAATTCCAATAAAATTAATACCTATGTATATCACACATTAAAAATTCAAATTATTGAGTAATTTGCACATGAATTGTCCAATGAACAATCACAAAATTTCAAGTAATAGTTATTAATAACTTACCAACGGAATTACATGTTAGATTCCAAACATATGAAAAAACACATAGCCAAGCTAGAGCAGCATTTGTACCCCAATAAATTACAATGAACACGAGAATGCAGAAAACATTTTCACCAGATCTAAAACCATACATATGAATGAAGAAAGTAGTAAAGTCCATGAATTTTCTAATAGTAATAATAATTATTACTATTAACCGGTTTAAGATTGAAGCAGGTAATGCCGATATTCACAGAACATAAATACATGCAACAGGAATATTGTACAATATAAAGCAATTTAGGAATAGGAAACTTACACAGGTTCAGATTTACGAATTGTCAAATCTTTTCTACACACAATATCAGTCTTTCCATTAGGAAAAAATTGAAACATCCAACCCATTGTAGCAACAAAGAATCCTATATTCACGTACAATACAATGACTGAGGGATATCCTCTAGCTGAACGCCAATCAATCAAATAAGTCAGCTAAAAACGTTTTAAAAGCATATGAAACAAAAACAAATGTTTTTTAAAAACAAAACGATAACAATGAACAATAATTATCTAAGACATTAACAAGTTTTTAGATTAAAACGTATGTATCTATCACACTTACAATAATAATATATTTTTAATTTTATATTAAAAAATTCTTACAATGACTAATCCCGTAAGGGTTGAAGTAACGATACCCATGTATCGTATTGTCTTTGTCACAAAGTCATGGTCATCATCAGTAAATAAAGGGTTTTTACATTCTAAACCACATGGTTCAAATCCTTTATAGATATTTAAAGAACCCTCTGGAACTTTTATCATAGGTGCTTGACATTCCAAAGTTGTGTTTGTCATGAGTTTTGATACCTCGTCATTCTGTAATAATAATTGGTATTATTAAATCAATCTCTCATTGGATATTTGAATTCATTAGATATGTTATAATGTAAAATATATAATAATATAATATGTAATATGTTCAACATTGACAAAATGAACTGTTTTAAATTTTTGAAAATGATTTTCACAATATTATAATATTATAGACTTTCATTTCAAATAAAAGACTCATACTTCACAATGTTGCATAAAAACATCTTCTTCACATCTGAGAAATTTGGGTAGTTCTGTCATTTGTTCCTCAAAAACACTACATGGTTGTCTTGCTTTTCTACATAAATCCTATTAAAAAAATTACAAAATATTATTATACGTGTATAATGCTAACAATATAATATATTATGACTATATGATAATATAATAATATTATAACATTTCCAAGATCCAATATGCATAACATACGATATGAATTTTGTAATGGATGCTGGATATCAAATCCTATAATAATATTATATTATTCATATACCATTCTTAAATAACAATATAAAAAGAGCTGTCCTATACCTGTGGTGGCAAATTTATAGTAACTGTTCCATTATCATTTGTTACACATTTTGGTAAGTAAAATGAGCATAAAAGAGGATGAAGAACTTTCCAACATTTTGGTATTTGTTTTAATGTATTCCATCTTTCCATTTCAGCCTATTTTTATTTTTTTACAAAAGTGAAAAAAAGTAACAGAAAAATAGTAGGATTATTGACCATTGTTTTTCATAGTATTAATTAATTACATAATTATTAGTTTAGTATATCTCATAATATATCTTACAAAAGTATCCGTTGCACTGAAATTCGGATCATTCAGATGAGCACTGAACTCTGTATAAGATAGTGTTGATCCATAACAATCAATCGTGGTATTATTACGGCTAATACATTTTTGGTTGTCAAAATTCTTGACACATTTTTGAACCTCTTTGTTACTTGAGACACCGGCTTGTCCATCATGAATACATGATATAGTCAGTAAAATAATTATTGTCAACCCATTTTTGACAAGCACGTGATATCCTCTTCTGATTCTCATTCCGTTGCTGGTATAAAGGCACAACAACAATCCGAAGAAACAGCATGAAAAAGATAACAATTATACTTTTATAACAAACATTATTTTTAAAAACCCGTCCGCTCTTTCCTTTTTGTCAATTGTTTTTCATTTTGTAATGCAAAATTAATAACATAAAAGTTTAAAAAAATATATACTTTTATAAAAGTCAAACTCAGATAATATAAAAGACCAAAAGAGAGAGAAATGACAGACTACCTACACAATGAAATATACATTTATAAATCTACTATGCATATCGCTACAACATCTATAATCTACGTAATATATGTATATATGTATACTCCCTCTCACACTATATAAAATAATTATTGCTATCAACAATCCCTAGGTAAACAACTACACATAATTAATTAATAATTAAATATTTTAGATGAGAAGAAAAAAAAAATAACAAAAAAAAATTCGAATTCTTGTGAGAACGAGCCAAAATAAGTGGCATCTTCTGGACTAAATGCATTATTCAAGGACTGCTGACAATGAGAGAAAATCTAAAATGGACCCTTTTATGTTGTGGGTCACAATTGTTTTTGAAGGGTCATACAATATACACAATGTGTATTAAATATAAAATCCCTGGACACCTGATGTACATTTACATATTATGTTGTATAGAAAGTTCAAGGTCTTTGTTGAACACAAACTCTCCCTTTTTATGTGCATGCACACTACCAAAAATAGTAAAATAAGCGTAATAAAAATGACAAAGGAATCGAGCAAAACTTCTAAAATTGTACAATAAACTTTTGAAATGTTAAAAGGAAACATGTTTTATGACTTGTGACAAAATATTATGTAAATGACATTAAATTAAAATAAAAAATTTGCTGTAAAAATTAGAACATGTAAAAACGTTGTGCTTGTGCATGGCATGGATGATGAATTATGAACCCAACAAATGCACACAGGCGTGAGTATTTTCACTTTTTTTTTACTTTCACTCTCAAAAGTGAAAGTTCGTACTCTCATGAAAATATGTATTATAATAATAATATTATTATGAGTCAATATTATTGTGCTGGTAGTTTATTATGGAATTGAAATCATTTCAGCAAGTACACTGTATATCAAAAGGCACAGGTTTTTAATACAATAATATTTTTCCATGAATTATTCATGCAGTTTTTATTCATCAGTATAGTCATCCTTATTTTCTTTTTTTTGTAACATTCGCCGTTCCCACATGTGTATGTTTGTAATTTGTAATACCCCTTTTGTCATTTTCATTTTTTCTTTTCGATTTCGATATAATATACAATATAATATATGCTTCTAAATAATAACGATACGTAATAATTAATAATATTCAGTATTCATTCCATTTTAGTACAATATATTATATCTATCTATGTATCTATATATATCGTATTTATTTTTGTAAGCAATCACAATGTTATTCAACTGTTTTTTAATACGACTTAAAAGTAACTAAAGTACATGTGTAAGTGGGTATACTTGTTAATTCCACGTGTGTGTGGGTGTGTGTCTGTGTATGTAATATATATGCTTCTAATATGAACAACAAAACAGAGTGTACTATATTATAACAATACTATACATACTTTCCATCAGAAAAATCTGATATTATACTATAAACTATACAAAAGCTAATTATTAATTATTGTGTGGACACGTATGTACGTATGTATCTACGCCTATAATAATATCGACGGTCTATATTAGAATCCACGTATGTGGAGAACCCTTTATAACTAAGTTCACGTGAGTGGAGAATCCTAGATAACTAGATTCTCGCAAGTGGAGAATCCTTTATAACTAAGTTCACGCAAGTGGAGAATCCTATAGAACTAGATTCTCGCAAGTGGAGAATCCTATATA
>JAQGBH010007391.1:0-11061 GCA_034698265.1 Sminthurinus aureus
TTAGATAGTATAACACAGGCCGTATAACAATGGACGGGTATAACACGGGACTTTATAACTTTGGACGTGGGACCATAAAAATGGTACATGTATATTTGGTATCAAAATACGTGTTTCTACCTAAAAAGCAGAATAATAATAATAATTATAATTATTATGGTTATTACCTCATTATTTTGGAAATTTTGTTGAGTTGATTGCTGAAAGAGGCACAAAAGAAAGTTTTTTCCGACCAGTTATTTCTTCAAATGAATTGTCTACTAAATAGAATATGTATACACATAAATATATTTTGTAATTATAATATTATAGTATTAAAAACAAAAGGGTGTAACTTACGTATTTGATGAAGAAGTTGAAGTTGAATTAATGCAGGTTTCCATTTTCAGTCAGGAATAGTAAGCGGATTTCCACTTACGTACGCGGATTTCCACGTATCATTTAATCAAATGCGAATACATAATAGTTTTTCGGACAAGGATAAAATTATTTTTTACATAATTATCCTTGTCCGAAAAACTATTATGTATTCGCATTTGATTAAATGATACGTGGAAATCCGCTTACTATTCCTGACTGACTTTAAGATAAATGAGAGTAGTCGCAAAAATTAAATTCTTCACGGCCTAATTTAACCTTTTCCAACATTTAATGTACAAAATATGATATTCAATTGCTTAGTTATGTGCAACTAAATATCATATATCAATTAAAAATATGCAAATTCCTATTTATAAAAATGAATGAGTATCAGAGTTCACAATTCCCAAATCATAAATTGTGAATTGTGAATGTGGATTTTGAAAATTGAAGCTCATAATTTTACTCTTTAAGGTAGGAAATTTTAGTGGACGAGGAGTAATTTTTACCCTTCCAAAGGGCTTTCTATAAGTTTATCCCTCAAAGAGTAAAATGTACTCTACAAAGTGGAATTTCCATTTTACTCTAAGCGAAGTGTAAATATTACTCTACCAAGAGCGTCGTTGCGCTGAATTTTACTCCTTGAAGAAGAAAAAATGTTTTACTCTTCACCGAAAATTTAGTTCTATAGAACTAAATTTTAGATATTGGAGCTGTGCAAATACAAATTGCTTTAGCGATTGCAGTGTCAAAATTATAAAATTTGATTTTCCAAAGTTCATGTGAAATTTACTCCAATATAATCAGTCGTCATGTGACAAAAATTCAACGGTTGATTTCCTACAATAATTCCAATTCAAATCTTTCTATATTTTCAGAAACAACAGAAAAGGTTACAAAACAAGTTTTTTACACCGGAGAAAAGGATGAAAACTTAATCTGCTCCGTCACCGGAGAAGCCAATTCCAGCTCCAACTTAAATTTCACCTGGACTAAAACCAGTGAAAACGGAACGGTATTAACGAATTATTAAATTGATGGCAGATGGCACAAATTCTGTACACCGTCCAACTCTATGCAATGAAAATGTCAATGAAATGAAATGATATACTAAATAATTGTTTTTGTACCTCCATCGGATATTTTGGAACAGAAACTCCAAATTCCCTCTGCAATTTTGATCAAGAATCATGAAGATCGCTCAATTTTAAAATTCCCGACAATCGCGGAAGATAAAGAGCTTGAAGGGATTTACATTTGTAAAGTGGACAATCAAAACACAGCCATTCTTCACACATTTCATGTCAAGGTCAAAAGTCCGCTTCAAAACGGTAGTGAACAAAAAGTCCAACTTGAACATTGATTATTTCACTAGTGAATGTTTCACGTCCATTTTCGTGGTTATTTTCTCTGGACTCAACTCGTTGAATTTTCATGCTTTTCACACTTTCTTCAATTATTTTCAGCTCCTTGCGGTGGATTCATCAATCTTGACCGAGAGCACGAACTAATTCACAAAGTTTCATCAAATGATGGCAAACGAGAGTCGATCTGTCTGTGGATAGTTTCAACTGGACGGAAAGATGCTGGAGCTTCAATTGCAGCAAAGATTTCCGACAACCCGTCAGCTCAGTTTAATCCAAATTCAGACATAATCTACGCCACACACAGTTTCACAAATGACAACAATTTCTACACAACAATGTGAGTAGTAGATAGTAGAAAGTTTAAAATTAGTGTTGCAATTTGTACGGATTTTGTGATGTTTCTTTAAATTAAAATGCTGAGTTAAAATGTGTACTCGTTTGCATTTGTCTGTAATGGAAAGGAATCACGTGGGAAGTAAATACACCGTGGGTTCATGACTCTGTACTACCGGACGAATTCCTCAGCTCCAAACGCTGGATTACATTTGAAACTCAGAGACTCAAACTGGATCAAATCAACGGCAAGTGAAAGCAACGGAACGGAGCGACTAAATGTAAAACTGTTCACAATACCAAATGATGACTTGAAAATGGGAGAAATCCGGGAATTTTCATATCCAAAATCAGTCTCTAGGGCTGGAGCTTCAAACTACTCGAGTAACGAACGGACATTTTTGGTCCTCAAACCTCAAAAGTCCGGAGTCAAAATGAGGGTCAACTTGACATTTGTAGACACGGAAGAAACTTACGACTGGCTGCAAGTTTGCACTCACAAAATAATCCCATTCATCCTCAAAAGGTTAACCCACAAAAACAAAAACAAACGACCATTTTCAATTTTTCAAATACTCAATAACAATAATACTGATGGAAATTAAAAAATAGATTTGACGGTCGGAGTGACTGGAAAGAGGAGATTTTGGAGGGACTGGAAGACGAGCCAATTCTGTTCTATTTTCAATCAGATGGATCGATAGAAAGAGCGGGATTCAAAATCCAGTACTCTGAAATAATGGCGCCAAAACCAGGTTCATTCTACACAATTTTTCCTCCGTGTTTCTGAATCCTCCTACAACAAAGATTTTTTGTGTACGTTCCTTTTCCTTCCTTGAAAAATAGCGGGATGCGGCGGTTTGATTCGGCTGAACGGAGAAAAGGAAATTTTGTACAAAGCGCCAGCATATCTTCGTGGTGAGAAATCCGTGTGCCTGTGGGTGGTCGTAGCTGCTCGGGGGAGTTCCATAGAATACGAGGTCAACAACAACCCAAGAGCCCACTTTGAGCCAGGTGGCAGCGATCTACACGCCATCTACAATTTCAGAATAAATAGTTCCAGCCATGCGAGCATGTACAAAAAATAAACATTTTACACGACATCAGATATTTAAATGCATTTCTGTCTTGCTCTTTTTGTATCATTGTTACTGCATATTAATCTCGCTTTTTTGTTGACCTTTTGACCGTTTGATGTTTGATTTTTTGGCATTTATAAAATTAGAGGGCAGAGCAAAGACGAAGCATCAATCATACAAGAGCCATTTTTAGTCCTCTATTTCCGTACGAATTCATCCGCCCCAAACTCCGGATTTCACATACATCTAAAAGAGACAGGTCACAGGGAGACGCAGAAGAATGTGACATATTTGGAGCTAACAGATGACGCTGTATCCTCAACTCAGACATTTAAATATCCGCAGTCTCCCGCCACCAACTACACGAATAATGAGAGAACTTTCATCATCCTGAAGCCGAGCACTCGACATGGAAAAGTGAAGCTGGATTTGAAATCTGTAAATACTGAGAAAAACCACGACTGGCTGAAGATTGGCTTCTTCGCATCACAACTACATAAATCCAAATTTTCGGTAATTTTGTCACAAGTTATGAGAAGCCATAGCAGCAGATTTTGTCAGTAAGTAACCACAATTAATGCGTTTGTTTGGTCTAATCAAAACCAATTTGGACAGATTTAGCGGTGACGGTTCATGGACGGACAAAGTTTTGGATGCGGAAGAAGACGAACCTTTTTTTATTTATTTCCACTCTGACAAATCCAACACGAGATCAGGTTTCCAGTTTTCCTATTCGGAACAAACGAAAACGGGGATCAAAACGCGTAAGTTTATCACGAAACACAAATCATGGCCATTTCATCCATCTTAAAAATAGGAAAATCACGAGATTAACAAAGTTTGCTTGCATCTTGCATCACGTCTACAGTCTGCAGTTTGAAATCCATTTCAATCCTTTTCAAATCAACTTTGTTCACCTGAATCTAGAATCAAAACAAGATTTTCTCCTTTTTCTGAGAGTGTTTTATTACGTGTTTAATTTTAAATGGGTTTGCTATTTTTATTTTCTGCTTCTCCATTTTCTTACTGATCTTGATTGGCGGTTTTTTCTTTCAGGTTTAATCCCGTCAGTCGGCAGAGTTGAACTGGTTGAAAGTACAAATCAGCTGCCGTATCAACTGAGCATCCGACTCAACGGAAGTCACGTTTGTGGTGGAATCATTCTGGACAGAAAAACGGCTCTTTCTGCTGCAAATTGCTTCCGGTCCGGAAAAATCAGCGACTACACACTCGTCGCCGGAGAACAAGAACAAAATCTGAATGAAACAAACTGGACTGAGCAAGTTTTTGAAGTTGAAAAAGTTTCCAAACATCCAAAATACAGTGAATCAGTTGGGGAGCATGACATCATCGTGATCCACATCCGAGGCGAATTCACTTTCAACGACCGAGTCAGCAATATCTGGATTTCCTCTCCAGAAACTCCAAAGTTCGATTCTCAAGGTGAGTAAAACAATTTGAATCTCAAATCTCAAATCTCGAATCTCGAGTATTTTAATTTGTACAGTAAATTGCACTAACAATAAAAGATCGGAACAGGTAAAAAATGTAATGTGTTTAACCCACTCTTCAGTTTCAAACGTCGTCGAGAATTTTACAAAGAAGCAGACGACATTTGAGCTGGAATTCATGGAGCAAGACTGATGTAAAACGACGTGGGTGTTTTTGAAAGGCTCCATCTCTTGCGACTCCGCCGATTCTCCAAACAACTGTCCAGAGGATGTTGCTGCTGGGTCCCTTGTCCTTAAAGATCGTCTCATCGGCATTTCGTCCTTTGGTCCGTCTCACTGCGGAAACCAAGGAGAAGCAGACGAATTTACAAATGTCACCTCGTTGTACGCGTGGATCGAGAACAATCGTGCCCCGTCCTCATGTTTGTCCTCTCAATTCCAATGTTTCAGCGGCCAGTGCATTCGCGGAGATTTGAAATGTGATGAAATCTTTGACTGTTCCGATGGATCTGATGAAAAAGTATGCTATTCTCTCAGCCCGAATCCAGCGCCGTATCAATTGAGCATCCGCTACGACGGACGACACATTTGCAGTGGCGTCATTTTGGACAGGAAAACAGCTCTTTCCGCCGCCCACTGTTTCACGGGGACCAAACCGCTCGGCAAATACAAAATCGTTGCTGGAGAACAAAATCTCAATCAACGCGACTCAACGGAACAAATCCTACAGCTTGAGAGAATAATCAAACACCCGGAATACAAAAATATTGTGGGCGGGAATGACATCGCAGTGGTCCAAATCAAAGGAGAATTCACTTTCACTAACCAAAGAGTCAACAACATCTGGATTTCATATGCAAAAACTCCAAATTTCGGTTTTAATTTTCAAGGTATACCAAAAAGTTTTTTTTATGACTGAATCATGTCAAAACCATTGATTTTCTAGAACTAGAAAAAGTAGTAAAAATTATTTGAATATTAAAGATTTCGCATGTGTTTTTTTTCGCTTGTGTGGTTTTAAAAGGGACTGCGAAACAGACGGGTTGGGGCAAAACGGGAACTTTTGGAGCTCTTTCGCCTCAGCTGAAATCCGTTGAGCTGGAATTGTGGGAGCGAAAGCTGGAGTTGTGCAAAGGGAAATGGTCTTTCCTAAAAGAATCCATGCTTTGCGGGCACAACAATTTGGCAAGGATTTGTGGAGCCGACGCGGGTCCACTCGTCATTAAGAATTATCCGGAGGAAGAAGCCACCCAAAACGATCTGCTCGTCGGCATCGCTTCGTTTACTTCCAATAATTGTGAGAAAGAGAACGAACCAACCGGATTCACAAATGTCACCCAGTTTTACGAGTGGATTGCGGCAACGCGATCCAATTCTTTGTGCTCGTCCTCTCAATTCCAATGTTTCAACGGCCAGTGCGTTAACGAGGAGTTCAAATGCGATAAGAAATTTGACTGTGAAGATGGATCCGATGAAAAAATGTGTCTATCTTAGATTTGAGTCAAACGTAAATTCATTTACGATCATTTTTCATTACAAGAATTCATTTTAGTTTTATTTAATTTAACTTTAAATCGTGAACCAAAGGAAATTTAATCCTCTAAAAATTCAAAACCTAATTTATTTCATTAAAAAGTTACTTGTACAAAAACATTGTGGCTGCATTTTTGAACAATTTCACATTGTTTCTTTTTCTGTAGTTTTAGGAATATACAAAATTGAAAAATTACGACAAAATGACGGAATGTTGGAATCCGGATCCACAGGAAAGAATCACATTTCCTGAACTCATCCAATTTTTTAAGAATCTTCTTCACAGCAAGTAAGTAAAATTTGTTAGTGTAATCTCATGATATGGCATGTATGTGCAATGTGCACTGTAAACGTTTTAACGCTTAGATTCCGATTCTAATTGTGTGCCATTTTCAGGGGAGCTCAAACATCCCAGTTTTCCAATCAGCCTATGTTTGTCGAGATGGAAACCCTTGACAGAATTTAACCGGATTTTAAATCACAGTGTTGAAGATTGGAGGGAACCAAATCGAAATATCATAAAATTTCAAACCAACGTTTGAATATTGAAAAGTTCATAAATTCAAACCTCGAGATTTGGATCCTTTGTTTACTTTTACTTTTTTTTATTGCTTGTGAATGTCTATCATGAATTCTGTCTGATCATGGTCCTGGTGCATGTGTTTCAAGTTTGAATTAAAACCTGTTATCTGGCCATTTAGTTTCTTTCTCGGGATAATTGAATCGTTAATCCCTTTGAGTATAATTTTATCATAATAAAAGTATCAAGTACCTTTCTATAACTGTGTTTGTTGTTTGACAATTGACAACAGAAATATTTTCTTCACATAATTTTAAGCAGACTTGAAAACTCTTATTTTCCAAAGGAGCGACAAAGGGAGTATAAACGTAAACAGTGCAAAATTTTTTTTAATGTTTAACATTAAAAAATTATGAACTATTGTAAACACCTAAAACGAGAATCGAACTCAGGTTGTGGAAATAAAGCGGAGAAGACCATTATCATTTTTTGGTTACGCTAACATATAGCACAAGTTGCATTTATTTCAAAACAAATCAATCACCATCAAGCGTCAAATAATAAATAATAATCATGTTATATGAAATAGGAAATAGGACAAGTTATATATATATATTTTTTTGTTTTCAGCCGTAAAAGACTTCAAGGTTTTCTTTGCAGCTTTTTAGTTTGTTTACATGCAATTTCAAAGATTTAATTAGTTGAAATAATGTTCTTTGCTCGATTGGTGTAAACTGTTAAATCTCCACTGTGAAACAGAATAGGACAGTTGATTCATTTTGTGCTTGATGTAAATCCATCGTCCAACTTTGTCTCTCTGTTGATAACTAATTTTCTCACTTAAGAAAAAGAAGAGGCTGAAAATAATACAAGATGAGAACATGATGAAAAGTCCTTGAATCATGTTTGATCTCCAAGACATTGGTTTTGCTGATATGTCCCGGATGGTTGAAATATATCCCAAAGTGTCCGTTTGAGCGGGCGGAAGTCGATGAAAGAGCCAATTTTGAATTCCAGATTCGATTGCCAATTTTCGGATGAATTTACTTAAAACCCCACCAGCTCGATAATCTCCAAAAAAAATCCAGCCCACATCTTCTTTAATTAGAGATTCTTTCCCTCTTTCAAATTTCCGACCAGCTCCATTTATCCAGCTCGACTTTGAAAAATCTGGAATAAATTTGTCCAACTCCGCATCCGTAGCAATGAGTGCTGTTTTGTTACATTGTGACACGACCTGCTCCACGGACGTATCCGGAAAATTTTCGGGAAATGGCTCAAGCTGTATTAAATAGCTGTACAATTCATCAGTAAATAATTGGAGCTTCTCTTTCATCTCTGGACTTGTACTTGCATCCTGCTTGTACAAACTGTACAAATTGGATTTGGCCTCTGCTTTAGCTCCAAAAGAAGAGAGAAGTTTGTCCTTTAATTCCGGAAAAAACCGGTTTTTCCAACGTTCTGGGTCTTTAAATACTTCCCAATTTTTTTTATTGTTAGCGACGTGATATAGGACTTCTGGTCGAAGGGGTGAATAAAGTTTAAAATCAGGGATTTCGGAAAATTTTTCATAAAAATGTTTCGGAGGTGGCGCCACCACAGCCGCACTCAATTTCCCGCGGTATGAATTTGTAATCACAAGAGTGGACAGAAGCCAGATGAGGGAAATGAAACGAGAAAATGTCTTTATCATCATTTCTCTTCTTTTGTCCACCGATTTTGGATCATGATTTTCCGGATTTTCCGGAATCGCCCCACTTTCAAAAACGGTTGTGAGAAGGATGAAAAAAGCTTCATGTACCACCCTCCGTTTTTCTTGGCGATAAAGGAGGAAGGAAATGACGAGTGCCAGAATAAAGTTGACGAGAAAAAAAACGAGCCACACTCGACTTTTGAGCGGAGTAGTGTACACGGCCAAACTGACGCCTTCACTTTTTACTGCACATGTGATAAAATTAAAAGCTTCACTTTCATTCGGGATGAGTTCAGAAAATGGAACAACCGTTTCAAATTTCAGACCAACCACCGGCATCGTAAGTGTATAACTAGTTGTTCTTCGTAGTTTCATTCGTATTGAAACATTTGACACTCGGGTGTGGACTTCATGTAAAATGGGCACAAAGGGTTTGGCTGCAGCCAGAGCAAATCTGCTTCCCGTCTGAAAGCTTTGAAACTTGAAGATAACGTGCTTCTTCTCTTCGTCCCACCTTTCCGTCGATAGTTCTAGATCAATGTCAAATAGGCCACCGAGAATCCCAGCAGGTTCATATCCCATTCGCTTAAAATTGTTCTGGACAATCTCTTCCGAGTCCCAAAGGTTCAGAGGGAAAGATTGACTGAATTGTACGTGATTAGCGGATATTGCTACCTTAACCTTGCATCCTCCAGGTGTTTTGAACAAAATTACTGGACGAGCTTCCTCTCGACAGCCAAAACAGGATGTCACAACACATTTGAATTTTAGCTCAATTTCCCTATTTGTATCATTTCTACTCCTTTTTTGTCTCTCCACGAGAAGAAGGTAGAGTCTGGAGAAATCGTAGTTGAAGGTTTCTTCATGGTCTTGATAAATTTTAAAAAGGCCGTGAAGCACAACCCCCAACTTGTTTTCAGGGAGGACAAAATGTACAATTCGGATTCGAACTGGATCATATTCATGACTTGAGGCAATCGTCAGGAAGGTTTTGAAGCGATCATAACTAAAATTTTGGTCTTCTGGAAGGAAAAATAGGGTTGCTTTGCACGGGGCAAGAGTCATATGACCAAGTTGAGCCGTTCGATGAGCCAGGATGAAATTTACATCTGTGAAATCACTCTCATTTTTATAGTTCCTCATGAATGGAAACATGGAAATCAATTTGTAGTCCAGTGTACTCAAAACGATGGGCTGATGTATTGGTGGGGTAAAGTGAGAAAGTTCTGATTCGGAATCACTCAGCATTGACAATTCTTCAGATTTGGATTTGGATCTTACAACCACATGCATGTAACAGGCAGAATGACGTTCAGTCCACTCGTTGATTGTCGTGAATATATTACCACTGCCATGCTGAGCAAGTGGAGCTTCTCCTCTTAAACAATCCACTGTCAACCACTGGAACTGGAACTGGATCAAAATCCACATGACAATAATTTGCCACATGGAGAAACCAAAGACAAATTCCATTTTGTTTCAAATTTGAACTGACGGCTTAAACTGAAACTGAAATCGCAAAGTAGCAAATAGTGAATGAGACAAAACACAAAACTGCTCAGAGTTTTATGCGGTTTATACCATTTTGTGCTCGTGCTTGTGAAAAGTGAGTAGGATGAAAACTCGTGGGGAAAACTACAACTGCTCAGCGTTTAACCTATAATTTTAAAACCGTTTAGTTTTAAAAGAACCAAAGTTTAAAATTTGTTTTTACCAGCTTGTTTTGTTTTGTTACGAAAAGTATAAAGAATACAACGGCAATTTAGAACCAAGAATTGAGAATCTAGATATTGGCATCGCAAAGTTAAAACCTTTGCAAAGTATTTGTATTTATTATTTAATGGTTAGTTTCTAGTTTCTAATTTCTAGTCGGTTTTTCTGAATGAAACCGCTAGTAAACTTTCCTTTCAGATAAAAATATGATGTAGGAAATTTTTACGGCGTAGAAAAACCTCCCGATTCTTCAATTGAATCCACCCCACGACACAAGACACATGACCCACCACCCACGACATTAACATTTTATATTTATGAACTTGGTCAAAATATAAAAGAAAGAGAAAGCCACTGTCAACTGTACGCAGCAAACAACATGTAAAAATGAACAAAATAATTTAAAATGGAACGGCTACAGAACTGTTTCTTTTCTTTTATAATTGCATATCGTTTTATTTTTATTTTTTTAATCCTTTGAAGTTTTGACGTTTTGCATGTTGAATGTTGAATAAATTACAGGATACAGATTACAGAGCAAGAGGTTTTCGTTTCTTCTCCTTTTGTATAAAAAATTTCCCTTATACAATTAACATTTCAAAAAAGTTGATGATGAGGATTTTCTGCGGTTTATTTTTCGTAGGCCTCGGTCATTTTCTTTGTCTGGTGCTGGTATTTGGTATTTGGTGTCTGATATGGTTTGGCCTGGAATCCGGGGTGTAGATTTTTAAGACTTATCGGGGCAGGGTCCTTCAGATGATTTTGTCAGTGCTAGAAAATGAAAAAATAAAATAAATAAATGAATTTTTAAGTCTTCATTCTATTCTCGATTCTTGATTGGATTTTGTATGTGAGCCTCTTTTTTTAAGACCTGTGGTTCTTGAAATAAAAAATTATGAAAATTATTTTGAGATATGGAAGTGAAACTAGACACTATTCCGATCATTTTGAGCTATAGAACATCCTCCTAGCACCTAAGGGTGACCCGCCAGGCCCAACTGAAAAAGTGTCA
>JAQGBH010007392.1:0-11060 GCA_034698265.1 Sminthurinus aureus
AAGTAAGAAAATCTGAGCATTTTGGTTTTGAGAAGTAAGAAACTCCAACATTTTGGTTTTGGGAAGGTAAGCCACGAAATGTTGAATTGATCAAGTATTAAGTATAGTTACCCATATTGATATTATTTATTTACTTTGGACATATTACACATGCTTATCAAGAATCGTATCAACTAATATCAATCTATCTGTCGTATCATCTTCAACCTGCATGAATCTCAAATCTCAACACAACAACACCCTTTTCTCACCAAATTATATAATTACGTATGAAGGAGATTGTAGGAGTTTGACAAAGAACCTTTTGACAATTATTAATAATTCTCTCTCTCTCTATCAGTGAAAAGGAATATAATGTGGGTATAACTATAAAAAGTATTCAATTTTTACGTTGTCTGAATAACCATATACAGTTGTTGCTGACGATAAAAGTTCCAGTTTTTATTTCGGTCATTGTACCGAATTTCTTGTAAAACCTACGCATTTTGGACGCTTCTGTGTATATGCATAAATGTTATAAGATCGATATGCCCTTTTTCACTCCTACTTTTATTGTGTATTGTGTGTAGTATTTTTAGTTTTGCATGTATAGTCTCACCGTATTCAGTAAAATGAATGAAATCACTTTGACATGCTACTTTTATAGCATGAGCACTAAACGCTGAGCAATTTAGAGTTTAGGTAATACATAATGGATAAGGTTATGATTTTTTATAAATAAACAATTTTATAGTGTACTCTGTAGAACTGATTGATGAAGTAAAAATACAAATGCCTATATCATTCAAACAAACATACATGGATGTCAAAGCAGGGGCAGACAATCCATCTCGAGTACCATTAGTAACCCTTCACTTGCGTTGAATACAACTGTCGGCTTCTTTTTTTTTCTCCAGTATACATAAGTTCTTGCTGTTCCATAGCACATAGCTTTTGTAAGACTAATATAATAAATAAAATAGTGTTTTTTGTTCTGATTATTTCATGCGTACTTACATGTGTATAAAATACGTGGGCGGCATCGCGGATGTACTCTATAAAAAAAACTCAACAAGAAATACAGAGAGATTGATAATCTACCTAAAGCTCGACTTTTTATACAATTTTGTTTGGAGTTTTAAGCCCACGATTTTAAACGTACATGTTTTTTCTATAAATAATACACATTATTTATATTATTTAAATACTTGGTACTTTTGTGATAGTATCAAAAAATCTTGATGTTACTTGAAAGCTATTTGCAGATTGCAAAGTATCGTGTGTATAAAAATATATATTGATAAAAAATAATGGTAAAATAAATGGTTAGTACAAAGCAAAGCTACTGACTACTGAAGTTAATAATAATTATTAATAAATAAAAGAGTAAGTATTGCTTAATTTTATACATGGTTGTAGATGTGTTTTATACACAAATGTAAGACATGCACAAAAAAGTTCAATTTGTTTGATGTTTCGTTTTCTATTGTAAATATTACACTCATATATATACACTTTTGCATGCAAAATCTGAAAATTTAGATACATGGATGGATGCATAATCTAAACATGCCATGCTATGCAAATTTATTACATAGCATGCTAATATTTTGTACTAGAGATTAGAGTGAATGCTATAGTGTGTCTAATCAAATCCTGAGAAAGAACAGATCAAGTTTGAGCGTTTTGTATTTTTTTCTTCCTCATAATAGATAAGTAAAAGACTATACTAATAATAATAAAGCTAGATCTGGACCTGGACCTGGACCTACATTATGAAACGACAATGAATGACATTCAAGGATGTTCTAACAACTATTTAATGTACAAGTTGTTTGCAAAAATCTAGCTTCTTCATCTACTTATTATTATTTTCAATCATTGTATAATATTGTATATGCAGCGTCATATTAGACGACTTGGGATTCTCTCAAGTTGAATTAAATTTTGACAGGATGAAAGGTCCTCCTAACCTAAATAGATAATAATAGCAATGATGATAATATGCATAGTATGTATAATATGTAAAATATAGAATTTCATGTTTCATGCGATACTAATGTGTAATGTGGTTTGACTTCACTTTTACTTTTTGATACCATTGGAATATCTAGGACCATACATATATAAATTCTAATTAATTACACTGACTTTAAACTTTACATGTTGGCAAATGAAGCATATTAAAGAAATCGAGAGTGTCTATAATTAGATTGTTATGATATTATTTTCGATTTACAAGTATCCTACACGCAAACCATTTATATATATGTAAGAAGTAAGAACTAATATCATAGAAATAATCATAAAATAAAATACGTCACATGAACAGTGAAGCTATATGTTGTCTTTGAATACTCACAACAGGAAAAGTAAGGATCTGGAGCACAATCGGTTTCAAGTTTTAAGTTGGCCTAGCCAAAGTGGAGAGAAAAGGAACCGTATAAAATAAGAATCGAATTAAGAATGTCGTCTACATGTTTGCCAAAAAAACTTTTCTCTATTTTTCTTAGTGGCTCCAACCTAGAAATTATTGTGCATATCAAAATGTACAGTCACATACAGAATCTAAGCATGTAAAACAAACTATGTTATACTAAAGATTTTTCAGATCCAGGCACAAAATCCTTTTATACTTTAAACCGTTCCAAGGTGCTATAAAATGTAGACCAAAAAGTAAATAGTAAACATAGGAATTAGCGAGTACTAGTTTCTACTATGAATGTATATAGATATATATATGTAAGTGTACATATATATCACGGGCACGAACGCACATGTACTTAAGTTGTATATGTTATGCGTCTATTAATGTAAACGTACACAACATACATACATATAAAGTACATGGGAGAAAGTGATGCACTAACTCGTTTCTATGTTTTTACTTAAAGATACATCACATAATGTGGGGTTAATTTTGTGATAATGATCCCGCATGTATTCTGGTGGATTCTATGAAGAAAAGTTCTTGTGTTGTTCACATGCAATATAGCTGGGAATAGTTAAATGGTTGAGACTTTTGTGACAAGAAGAAGAAGAGGAGTCAACATCCGTGTATGCTACTACATGTTCTGTGGAACACTGCCCAATCAAAATAAAACTTTAAATATTTTGTTCACACATATATACACGAATAGAAGATAGATATTACATTTACATGCACAAACTATAGAAATTTAAACGAAAAAAGTTATATTAATTTGATGTCTTCGTTTGCCTATCAGAAAATGCAACCTATGAAATAACTTACGACGCCACGAATATCATGAAATCATGATAACTACTTAAATAATACGTTCTGCATAATAATAATGTCATTCAGTCAGATTTTTTGGAAGAAACATAATAATGATTGGAATCAGTCCATAAAATAGTAGTAGTATTTTACAGTAATTTCCTTGTTATATGTATTCCATGTTTCGTGCACCACATTATATCGATTTCTTGCTATATATTTTGTCTATACAAAAACTAGTCAGGACAAAAAAAACGTTATAAATAAATATATAACTACTGTCTGTATTACATCCGTCTCGTTTTTGTATTTCCCCTACACATTTCTTTCACAAGCTCTGTAATCATGTGCAAAATCTTAAGAACAAAGGACTTAAGATATAATAAATTAACATGATATGTGCTAAAATTAATATTTGCTTGTGGACAACTTTCCTTGAAAGGTCATGTACAAGCTTAACTATATATGTATTATGTTATTAGTTATTATTTATACAAGGTGACAAAGAATAGTTTCAGAACTTTATTTTTGAAAACTTTTCTGTATGAAACATAATATATTTGTAGAATATAGAACAAACATTAAATATATGCATGTTGGTTATGAGTTATGATGACCATAGCATACAGGGCAAGATTTTTTTCCACATTTGGATTGAACAACAACTTCTTGATCTTAAGGGAAGGTAAAAAGTACCAATTAAATAGCTCTTGGGTGTTGATTGAATATTGAATAAGTCACTAGTAATTCCCCAGAAATAAAAATCTTTAACTTGGAAAATTTTCTTGTACACCTTGTACCGAGTTTTAAGTTTGAAATAAATCTAAGTAACAATCACTTTTTAGAGATGCATCGGATGTCCGCAAAAAAATAGAAAGTTTAGTCTACACTTCAGGAAAAGTATCAGTATAAAAAATACTTTTAAGACATCTTCAATGATAAAATGAAATCCCTATCTACAGATATGATATCAGATGGCTAAAAATGTGTAAAAAGTGATAGGTTGACATATCAGCTTCACATCGTTAAGTCAATTATAAAAAAATATACTGGAAATGTTATGTTGCGACAAATGACCGCAAGTCAATATAAAATACTGTGGCATGTTCTCATATTATCATGATGAACATCCTATATTATAATATTATAATACTATATTATAATATTATAATACTATATTATAATATTATAATACTATATTATAATATTATAATACTATATTATACATAGCATACAAACGATGCGAAAGAAAACTGGCTTTGAGTTTCTTTTGAGTGTTTGAACTTTTAATACTACGCTTAAACTACTGCACAAATCACGTATGCATAAGAACGCAAAGAAGCTTCATTACACACATGATTTATCATTATTGTCATCAAAAAAAAAAGAAAAGAAACCCTGTTATCTTTCATCTTTTCCCTGTGTATATAAATCAAATTACACTACTACTATTCCTACATGCATACAATGTTGTTGCTAGTGAGTTTGCTTTGATTTAATCGATTCACAATCATATTACGACTAAAGATTTTTCAATACTAATTCAAGTTATTCTATTATCTACTATAATAATAATATAAAAGGGAGCTGAAAGATACATAATCATGACATGAACTTACATATGTGTGTATATATACGAATAGGTACATTTACTACAACACCATAATACTGACCTATACACTTTCTTGTTGTTTTCTAGAATATCTTGGCTAATGGTACTATTCTCTCGTCTTAAATTAAATTACATATAATTTGTTTTCTCCATCGTTCATGTTCAAATTAATGTATGCTGTAAAATTTCAACTACTTCATTGAAGTAAAATTCTTAACATTTCCTGCAGATGATGCATTCTTGTACTGCAGTGATTACTTGAACTTGAACGTTACCATGATATACATATTATGGTACATGATACATGAGCTGTGTGAATGAAAATGTAAATAACTTTCTTTATAGTATAACCTTAACCATCGCCAATTAACTTAATTGAAAATTCTTAGACTTATCCTTAGAGCGAAAAGTGTATCAAAACACACTACAACTAATCCTATACATAACATCAGGTTATGCCAAGAAATATTATATGTAACAGGAAATGATGCTTCAGAGTTTTCCCTTATTTTCCAAGTCAATAAAGTTTTTACAAACTACATCCTCAATACTATATCATGACATGTGATGGAGAAAGTCAAGATATTTTGAAATTAATAGTAGAATATACTTAATAATAGTAATAATTATTATTATTAATGAAATTAAAGAAAATGAAATATTATGTATGCAAAATATACGTACCAAAATAAACAGAAGTTGATGAAACTAAATTTGTCCCTTTTTCTTTTTCTTCAAGTCAAATAATAAAATGTGACGAAGACAACGTTTGTAGTAGTAGGAAATGAAAATTCTTTAAAACGGAACCATTTATTTTTACTTATTAAGGTCTTTAGTTATTATAAGAACCCATTTCAATACCATACATAAAATAAGTATGAAATTAACGGTAAGATTTCTGGTATCGGGCACGAGCTCCTGGACCTCCAAATTTCTTGGGCTCACAACGACGTGGATCAGCAACCAATAAACTTCTGTCGTATTGTGCCAAGATGTCCTTAATTTCCTTCTTAGATGCTTCATCAACATCTACATTTGAAAAATAAAAAAACAATGATAAATTAAAATGTTCTATATAATAATATTATATCTTGTATCAATTTTGCTCTTGTGAAATTAAAACCTACCATACAACATTGTAAAATTTCAATTCCAATAAGTTTTTAAAAATTAAACAAACAATACAAATGTATAATATTATATGAAAAATAATAAATAATCATAATATAATAATAATACGTACATTTCTGGTAGTAAGCCACCAAAGCTTTGGAAATGGCTTGTCTGATGGCATAGATCTGAGCTACATGACCACCACCCTTTACTCTTACACGAATGTCAACATCAGAAAATCGTTCCTATTCATTTCAAAAAGAATGACAAAAGTAATACACACTTGATTAGTTTTCATTCTAATTCATTTTGTTTTGAATTATGTATACACATAATATTATTATATCTAGATTATTTAGAATAATATTGATAGTAATTTTTGTACATACCTTTCCTAATAATAGAATAGGTTCCAATAATTTGGGTTGGAGGATTTTAGGTTCTACTAATTCCAAAGGACGTCCATTAACTTTCAACAATCCATTTCCATTTTTACAATAAGCTACTGCAGTTGCGGTTTTCTGAAATACAATAAATAAAATCCATTGTATTACATTATCATGATAATAACATTTATATTTTAGTAGTATGATCAATTATATTTTGTACTTGTTGTATTTTGTATTATTCATATTTGATACAATATTTTATTTTTTTAAAAAAACATTTTGTTAATGAAATTGTCCACACACACATGCAGTCGGCAATATTTTTACACACCGAGAGAAATCATGTTTTTTAAATCTGAAAAATATGAATAATGTAGATAATTTTAATTTACCTTTCTTCCAAAAACTTGAACGGATTGAACCGTAGCGTCCTTCCCTTGTGGTTGAAGAGCCATGATTTTGTCAAAAAAGCCAGTTAAAATTAACCTTTAATTAAACTTAATTTCCAAAAAGTATGAAGCCAGGCCGAAAAAGTTAATTTCTTATTTTACCACTAGGTGAAACGGTGGCAAAAATATGAACTTTAGCACGTGTACTTTCTGTCTGTATTCTGTATGTACATTGCATGTAAAAATATTATAGTGTGAATACAAAATGGGAAGAAGAGAGAAGAGGACAAAATGGTTTTAATTTTTAATTGTGATTAGTGAAGCATTTTGTTTAATTATAGTTTAATCATCATGGGTTCATCACCACCAACAAAAACACCAAAAAAGTCTCTTGGTTTCAAGGAACTTGGAGTAAATGATACGTTATGTTCAGGATTATCATTTTTAGGTAAATAAAATACATACTTTTTACACAACTAACATTCTACAAAAAAAACTTAATTATTATTGTTTATGAATAAAACAGAATTCCATGTGTCTAATTTTCTATTATTATTATAGGGCTCAAATGGCCTACAGAAGTTCAAGAAAATTGTATTCCTAAAATCTTACAAGGGTCAAATGTTATGGCTGTAGCTCCAACCGGAAGTGGAAAAACTTTGGCATTTGCCCTGCCTATGATACAAGATTGGATGCAAGATCCGTATGGAATTTTTGGTGTAATTTTATCCCCTACAAGAGAATTAGCTATTCAAATTAAGGAACAGTTTGAAATTGTTGGAGGATCCAATTTAAAAGTATGCCTTATTATTGGTGGAGTAGATTTTCAAACTCAAGCTTTAGAATTACAGAAAAAACCCCATTTCGTTGTAGCTACGCCGGGAAGGTACTTTTTAATATTGATAAAAATATGATATTACATATAATGCATAATAATATATATATTTGCCATAAAAAAAAAATTTCTTTATTCAATATTATAATTTATAATACTAAACGGATATATTTTGTGTGTGTTTTTTATCTTGAACCTCCAGGCTTGCTGATTTGTCAAAGACTGAAGGGAATACATCCCTATTTAAAAATGTAAAGTATTTAGTTGTTGATGAAGCAGATTTATTATGTGGAGGAAAATTTGATGATGACCTTATGCCTATACTCACAATGCTTCGTTCTAGAAAACAAACTTTATTTTTTAGTGCAACTTATGCTAAAGATCTTCATTTGCTACAATCCAAATTAAATACAAAAAATGTAAGTTTTAGCTTTATTCCTTCGTATAACTCGATTTCTTCGTATTGCTCATTAAATTTTGACAAATAGCAATGAAATAACATCTTTTTCTGTTCTTTAAAAAAAACAGACTTTTACATATCCTGCAGTTAATGATTGTTTGCCGGAACAAACAGAAGCATCTAATGAACCTATGAAGACTGTAAATACTTATTTTGTGATGACACCTCCAGATTTTAAAGATGGTTACATGCTTGAAATACTTCGAATGATCCGAGATGACGAATTTCCTGTAAAAATTCGTTCAACTATAATATTTACTGCAACCTGCACGTAAGTATACAAAAACAAAGTTATTATTAATAATCCCGGTTTTATACATATATGTCCGAGATTTTTTTTTTTCGGGTTTACATAATATATAAATTCAATATAACCCTCAAAATATTTCAAACAAAGCAAGAACAGTATATCTGTTTTTAGTTGTATTTTGAAAGGGGAAATGAATAGGTTGACTCTTACTGAGCTTGGCTTGAGTTATAATTAATCACTTGACAAGTATCAACTGAGTCACACATTATAAAATGTTTTGGATAATAATAATATAATATAATAAGAATTTCATACAATATATACGTCATCATAATATAATATAATTTCATTGCACCTTAAACATATTATGTGTGTTTTAATATCCACAAATATTTTTATTTGTTATTGCAGATCTTGTAAAGTGATCTCTAGTGTTCTCAATGACTTGGATTTTCCAAATGTTGCTCTTCATTCACATATTAGCCAGAAAGAACGTCAGAATGCTTTATTACAGTTTAAATCAAAACGTGTCCCTGTCCTTGTGGCAACAGACGTTGCAGGTCGAGGTCTAGATATTCCGATCGTGGATTTTGTTCTCAATCATGATGTTCCTTTCCCAGCAACGTATGTTCACAGAGTGGGCAGAACTGGTAGATCTGGAGAACACGTAGGAACAGCAATTACACTCATGACTCCAAGACAAATCCCTTTTCTAACTAATATTGAAGCTCTTATTGGGAAAAAAATTCCAAATTTCAAAGTCAATGGTAAGAGACATATATATATATATGGTAGACGAAAATGAGCCATACACATTTTTTGTAGCTCTACAATATAATATCTCTAGATATTGTCATAATATTTACCATAAATTTAAGATAATAAATTATTAGAATATATATACATTATTTTTCTCATTTTATTTTATTTATTTATTTATTTTGTAGAAGAAGCAGTCCTAAAAATCATTACTCAAGTCCAAGCGGCTATAAGAACTACTGAGGCAAGACTAGAGGAAGAAATAGCCGAACGAGAAATGAAAGTGGCTTTGAATAAAAAGAAAAGAAAATTAGAGAAAGAAGAAAATGACTCTGACGAATCTGACGAACCTTAAAAATGTACAATAATTGTTTTTTAAAAGTTGAAGGTTTTAACACTGTTTTACTATATATATGTTATTTGTTCTGTTTATTATACGTCAAAACCTATATTATTATTATTATTATAATCCTTGTTGTTGAACAATATGGGTTTTTTTTGTAAAAAAAAGTTAACGCAGCATATACGTGATATATTAAATACTTGTTTTAAGAAATAAAAATTACACAAGTATTATGACGAAATTTGTATTATTATTATTATGCAATTCCTCCTCTTTCTAACGAGTTGTGCTATAAAAACACATTTAAGCCATCATAAGTACATGAATGTATGAGATCTGAACAAGAATCATAAATCATAAATAATGAAAACACTCCTTTTATCATCCTCTTTTCATAACAATTTCGTAACTTAAACAATTTGCAATTTTATTACTAATTTTAAATTTAAACTATACGCATTTCAGAAAAATTAACACCAGAAGTAGTTAGATATAGATTTATGCAATAGTCAATAGCTTATAATATTAAAAACATTTTATTATGCTTTCCGAAGACTTTCTTCTTATAGTTTTGTTTGTTTTTTTTAATAAGGAAGCAAAAAGTTTCATTTACTATTTATTTCAATCAAGTATTATAATAGACATCATTAATGGTACAAGTAAAGAAAAAAACATTAACGGTTTATAAATAATAATAATAATTATTATCAAAATACGAATTCAAGAGTTTACAAAGTACGCAAGTTGTTGTCCAATATTATGTTTAAACGTAGCTCCATTTATAACTCCATGAATATGAACTTGATTAGTTTTCTCACATACATCAAATTCATCGGTATCTCGAATAGACTCTAGTTTTCCAGAGTTAAGAATATCAGGGTTAGGAATTTTTCTTGAATCAGCAATAGGGTCAACGTATCGATATAGGCTAACTGTTGATGCATCTGTATAATTTTAAGAACAAACGAAAATTATTAAAATACATAATAAAAAGAGATGATATTATATATTATGTAATCATGCCTAACTCATATTTAGCCCAGATAGAAATATCTTTCATTTTCTAAACATATACAAATGTACGACACATGATATTCAAATTACAACGATAAAGTAGTGAAAATATATTATTGTCATGATTATGTTTTAAATTTACCTTGTACATATTTCTCTTCTTGCAATTTTGCACGAATGCTAGCCACACTTTCTCCATTTTGTACCGAAAGTTCCCAAGAAAAGTGTCCCGATGATGGTTGAGGATTTATTAAACGAATACTAACACCAGGAGCGGCACCAAATTGAATGAGAGGCTTCCCTGGACAACAATCTTCTTTCATTCTCTCATCTCCAGACTCTTGTGCAGAAAGGATTGAAACTCCTTTCAACTATATTATACAAAAAAAGAAATGAAGAATTTTTTTATTATATCACTACACTTTTTCATACATTACTTATAATTTATAATTTATAATTTATAATTTATAATAATACATAATATATTTATACGTAAAAGATACAATGCTAAAACAATATTATTTATTTAAAGTATTACATTCAAGCCACTGGTAATGTAATTCAAATTTTGAAGGAGAACATCTGCTTCATTAAATTCACATGTAAGTTGAAGTGCTTTTTCAGGTCCAACAACATCACATCTCTCTTTGACCATTTGTACAAAAGGCATGACCCTCTT
>JAQGBH010007393.1:0-11058 GCA_034698265.1 Sminthurinus aureus
GAGGTTTATGTCATGACGGCATAAATGGCATTTATGCCATTTATGCCATGTCTGGTTAATACCAGCTCCTATCATTGATCATCTGGTACATACATATCTGATCATAAAAAATAAAAAATTTTTTTGATACAACTCGAACAAATTCAAAATCCAGTATTTATTAGTGATACAACATTGATATACTCACCAAGTTCCTCGTAATATGTATGTACCTATGTTCAAACATCATTTTGTTCAATATTCTACAATGCAAACTCTACAGTTTTGTATTATACTGAGCTGAATCAAAATTCAATAATTAATTAGTTATTAGTGTAATATTACTTGTACTTATATTCCTTTTTTACCTTAATCAGTAATAGAAAATGTAATATCTGCGTTTCATGTATGTAAAATTATGAGGATGGTCGTCTAAGGAATTTCTCAAGTTCTGTCATGAAACTTGGATAGAATATTTTGACATGGTTTTACATATGATAGATGATTTAGTTGAAAAATTAGGTTACTAATCGTCTTATTTTGTTATTATGGCAAATGCTTCAAAGTACGCTGAAATATACAAACCATAATATAGTTAATTTGAATTGCATTGCATGGTTTCTGGTTTCGAGTTTCGAGTTTTTGCACTTTGTGTTCCGCTGATACACGTAGGTTATTTTATATTGTTTGTTACTTTATATTTATACAGTTTTTAAGAATTTGTAATAGAATGAGAAATGAAAATTTATACGCCACTTTCAAGTTTCAAGACAAATTATGAAAAAAGTCATTCCGTCTACAATAACTATAATTGCAAGAATTCAATGTGTATCCCTTGTTTTATTTTATGGGCCGTTAGTTAGATATTCATGTGTGTTTATTTATACTGTACACTGCAGTGTACTGTACACGTAAAATGTGCACTACTTGTTTACTGGACAGTGCTGTAGAGCTGTTGACAACTTTTAGGATATGTTCACGAAAGCATTATCACTCTCTACTCTCTATCCCTTGTTAGAATGGGCTATTAGTACAGTGTGTAAATATTCAAAGTATGTACGTAAAATTGTAAATTGAAGCATATAAATATAAAAAAGGGGAAATGTAAAAAGTTTGGGGTAAATTGCAGGTTTTTTTTTGCAACGTAAAGGCATTTAAATAGTGATGACGACAGGAAATGAGAAGGCAATGTATGGCCATCAAATTCAGTATTTCTCTCTGTCGACAGACAGAATACATTTTATGTAGAGACTAGAAAGGTAGCCGTTGTTCACGTTGTAAATTAGCTATATTTTGATGACTTGTGAAATGAGATATGTGTATTTCACTCTCTCTCTCGCTGTGTTTCTGTATACCTGTATCTGAATATTTTTTACAGTATTCAAAAATGATTAGGAAACGTGATGTATTATTTAATTTTCTACAAAAAACATCCTCAAATGAATGGCCACATGTGGACATTTTTCACCAAAATTCACCATTTACCAATTTATTTCGTCTACAGTTTCTATCTAAATGTATGTATGTATATGTAAATTACAATGATGACGCTCTAATAAACATGATACATTTGTGTGTCAAAAATATTTTAAAGGAATGAAATTAGTAATAAGTATATAGTGCATTGCGTATAGAGAAAATTTTAGAGGTTTTAACTCATTTCCCTACTTATTTGCTATATATTATTATAAACACATATACATACATTTTGTCAAGCTACAGAATACATCTATAAAATTCATCTAAATACAAAATACACTTCCGTTCATATTCCAAAATGCTTGTTAAAGCTCAACATTCATCTTTGTTTTGGGTTTTGAGGTGATATTTCATATTGTGATTATGAGAGTAAGACGAGAATGGTGGTTGGTATAGCTGGTAGCCGATGGGTTTGATGTTCTGGATTCTGTAGTTTGTAGGTCTTACTTTACCTAGCTGGATGTTGAATGCTGAGTACTGAACACGAGAAAAGAATATCCTAGTTTTCTCTCTTTCGACTCTAGTTGTTGATTGGTTTTGAAAAAAAGAAGAAGAATATCGTATCAAATAACAAGGTACAGAAAGGTACTTTCAATACGTTGGATCGGAAAGATCGTCCGATCACTGTTTTTTTGTTGTGCCATGAGGTCTGCTGTCGTCATTTTTGTCGTTCTAATGTAAAATATAGGGGAACAATGTATGATATACGGGGCATTAGTACGTACTAAGTATGTACTATGTACAATGTGCAGCAGTGTACAATGTACAGGGTTTTAGAATGATGTACGGATAGATTTTTAGATTCATATTAGAGACTGGTGATGAAAATCTGGAACACTCTATATTTTATATTCCATGCATCATGTTCTTTCATACACTTTTAAAGAGGTTATTTTTCTACAGTAACCTCAACAGTCATGCTGTGGTTTTGAAATGCTCTTGATATTTCTGTACTCCCGTCTTCCGTCTCCCGTCCTTAGTGTTTAGTATTTATAAAATTGACAATGAATATTTTTGTCATGAAATTATATGATATGGATATATTCAAAATTCAAAATACACATGTTTATAATAATTTCTTGAAATTTTGTCTTGTATTTATAGACGGCTGCAGCATCACATGGGTTTGGGTGGGAAGCGACCCGAGTCAACGGACACAGATGATGGTCAAGATTTGAATTCACCTCCACGCTCACCCGCTAGTGACACATCTGACTCAGAGTTGAGTCTCGGTACAAATAGTCCACCCCCACCAACCTCCTCTCAATCCTCATTATCACCATCAAGTCATCCTCATCATCATCATCACCATCATCATCCAGCCCTCCATGCGTTTTCCTCCTTGTCCTCAATGTCTTTCGCACCAACGATTCCTATTCCAGTTGCTTCCCTTCCACTCTCTTTACCCATGTCAACCTCGGCGCTGACCCCAACTCCAGCTCACATGACGACAATTCAAGCGATGCCACCACATCATATACCGCATCATGCTATTTCACCTTCCGCAATTTTTCCAACCCTTGCTTCTCTACATGGTTTCCAGTCAGCACTTAATATGCAAAGTGCAGGGAAAGCTGCTGGACTGTTCAACATGCCCCTAGAACTCCATAGACCATTTCTTAAGCCAGAAATTTCTCCAGAGAGGTCGAGTTCCTCGTGATGAGTTCCTCGTGATCAGCGTGACTACCTTCACATATTCGTATATTATTATTATTATTATTTGCTAATATAAAAACATGAAATATCATACTATCAGCATATATAAATGTTTAAGAATATTATCTATTATATAGCATAAAACATATGTACGTATAAGTCTCATTAAATCCTATATCTTAGGCATGCATACATACATAAATACATATTTATAGGTAGTGATAATACCGTAATAGTTAAGTACTATATGTACATATAGAAAGAGTGAGAGAAGATAAAGCAACAACAAAAGTTTATATTCTTAGTCTTGATTTTATTAAAATATATTTAAATTATCATCTATGTATTCATGAAAAACAGCATGTCTATCATAGTTTATCAGTTATTTAAATAACCAATATCATATGTATTATTTATTCTTTGCATCTAACATCTAACTCCTCCTTTTCAATATACTATGATAATATAATATGACTTCCATATTTGATCAGTATAAAACTACACTATATTAGGCAAAAATATATCGAATAAGATTATACTGTCAAATAATCGTATTTTTTATGTCATTTCTTTTTCATTGTAATTTGTAAAAAATATTTTTGAACCAAAAAATCTAAATGTGCAATATATTGTAATAGTAATCATTATATATATTACGCTTAGAAATAAGGAAAAGTCTCTTTACAAAAGCCAAACTCTATTTCTTGTTCTATAAATTTTATTTGGACTTTGAAAATTTGATATAAAAAATCACACGTTCTTCTCCATTGACCTGGAAAACATAATAGCGAGTAATTGGTGATCTTAAAACATTTTTAGCAAGTTTTTTTTGATGGGTATCCAAAATATCTAAACTGCAATATATTTATAAGGAATACATAGACGTAGATTCTATAGAGATAATAATATGATATTATACATAATATATACACAATACATACTACACACAAAAATTAACAATATATCAAATAGATTGAAAAAGTTTACGTCTATATGATTTTTCATTTTTCATATCAACGTATAAGAACACTATACAATACACACAAGGCTTTAGACGAGTATTTAATATTCGACTATCGATACAAACTACAAACCGTATGTTAGCAAATTTAGTTACCTATATTAGCAAATTTAGTTCAGGATACGATTATATTTTATGATATAATTGAATGAATAAAAAATCATGTGAATTTAAACTGTAAATGTACACTCTCAATGAGAAATGTTTTATACCTGTGTTATACATACCACATACTATACATACTACTCGCCTGCGAATTAATTAGTTAATTAATAAAACTGATACATATATAAATAATATTATAAATTATAATGTGTATATTACTGTATATTTACATATAGGTATATATATTTATCTTCCATTTCAAAATACGGTAGAATGAAAAACCGAATCTCCCCCTAAATCCTGACAATACTTTTATCTATTATCATTATTATTTGGTTGTGTAATCTTCTCACATTTTATTTGTACTAGATACTAGATAACCAAAACGTTGAAAAAAATGCAAAGCTTTCTGTACAACAAAGACGCCTAATTTTCAAAACAATGGTATAACGCTTGCAGCTATTTACAAACCCGAAATAGTGACTATAAGTTGATAATTTCTTATAAAAAAGTAGAATTCTAGAGCCTGGATTATGATTATTATTGTATCGCATAAAAGGACGAACAAGATAAAATATTGAAAGTATTTATCGGTCAGTATTTACAATTCAAATAGTGATCGTTAGTCACTATTATAATAATGTTATAACTGTAAACTGTATAATGATAAGACATACACATATAGATTTAAAAACATAAAACATATTTACGACTCGCGATGAATTAATACTAATTAAATCCTGTAACATATCTACATACTATACATGCAAAATACAAGCTATTCACTATCCTACGAATAAAATTCGTATTATTCTGTATTTGAAAGGATTTTAGGAATCAAAGAAACAAAAAATAAAACGGAGGAAAATATCCTATAAAAACACTAAATAATTTGAATCATTGTTTTGTAAATTGTTTGCATGAACCCGTAAAAGCATATAGTATTGGTGTGACGCATAATCAAAAAATATGTAGATGTTGAAAGAAAGTGGAAAAACATCGAGTGTCTCAAGTCTCAAGTCTCAGAGGCATAATATTATTTCCACTGCTGAGAAAGAATGAAACATTTATACCATTTTGTACTTCAACTACATGATGATACATAATACATAATTTCACATAGGAATACAGACGAAGCCCAAGAAGAGAAGGTTGTGTATAATGTGTAATGTAGTGATATCTAATATTTAATAGCGTATGGATATAATTGTACACAAGCAACAGGAATAAGCAATGAGAACAATTTGAATGGCTTTAGACTTTAGTTTTATTTATCAAACCTAAATGTGCCCTCACAATAAGTGTACAAAGTCTGTAGAGGAGCCTCACAAATGTATATCATATGCATATATACAGTCTGCGTGTATAGTACATGCATGCTACATATTTGTAGGTACATCAAGTTCTAATCCTCTCTCTGTCTCTGTCTTAAATCTTTATCGGTTCAGAAATCGACTAATGCACTTCATTGTAATCCGAAATCCAAGCATTGTATTCATTTCATAAAGGCATTGTGCTCCTCTCTTCCTGCTGTCTGTAAGAGTGTCTGATAAAATTTCATTATTATTTAGTCATATTTAATACGGAATGGACTCACATCTCACATACAAACATGTTTCTATTATTTATCATGTAAAACTGAATTTTAGAAACAGAAAATAAATCAATAATTTCAGTATTCCTTGCGTGTCATACCTCCTAAAATACATAAAATTCTACGCTAGCTTTCAACTTTCAATATTTTAGCCACAAAATTTTCAAATTTCAAGTTATTTCATGATTCATTCAAAATTTGCCTTTATATTAGCAAACTAAACCCCAAATAAAAATACATTTGCCCATGCATATACAAAATATACATATATAATATATGTGCATCCACAATTACACAGATTGCATGTATAATGTATAATATATAGTGGTATGAATAAATATAGGTACAAGGTATAAGCGGAGAATTGGAAGGAGTTCCACAAAGTATGTGTAATGTGTACGTCCTCACATTAGGCACTAGGCATTAGGAAAGGCGAACAGATAGAATGGACAAGGCAAAATGGTGGATTATCTCCAATGAATATTTATGACTGTTTGACAGCACTGTTTGGTTGGATATTCAGTGCTAGTGTGTGGACAGTGGGCAGGCCACGTTTTTCATGGTACATCCATGATGATTTTAGTTGATCCTACATCTAAAATTTAAAACTTGTGCAGACGGTCAAAAGGTCTACAATCTAGAAACCTCTATCACCAAGTATAATGTTACATAATAGGAAATAGGAATAATATTCACGCTACCATGAATAAAGAACTTCATTTTATAAATATAATATACAGGACTCTACTCATTATAGAATGAAAACCATTATTATTATTTGAATACTACGACTAATGTGCCATAACTATTCAATAGCTATGTGTTTGGAAATTTGGATACAAATTTTCTGGAATATTTTTTTGTCTACGTTGAACAATGACCACTGGTTAGAATAGTAAGTACAAATTAAAATTTTTGTACACGTGACGCGATAGTGTCGCTTTAATATTTGTCCTTATTCACCTTCTTTTAAAACACATGAGACAGTTTTATCATAAATGCGCTGAATTGTGTACGTTAAAAAAAGTGTCATATTTTACTTCAGATCACTATCTGTAATCTGTATCATTTTGTTGTTTCTGTGTACAAATAGTCTACATATAGACTGCTGTAGATAGATTGTAGATATTAGATAGTTTGGTGACAAAACCACATATTTATTTTGGAAATCTGATATGAAAAATCCATGCTCTACGTTTTCTACAAAATGCAAAGGTATTTGTGACACATAAAATGTGACTTGAGCTACTACAGTGCATGTGGTGTACGGTACGAAATACGAAGAGAACTAATGAAGAGAATACAAAAATTCCTGTCGATTATTTTTCGATAAAACATGTAGGTAGTTCAGTAAGGGACCATGTGACACAAGCACACTCCAAGTAAATGCATATACACCGAAAAGGTAATTTCATACATATACCTGAGAAAAAATGGACCTACAAACTAAAAACTATGTAGTTACAAATGCATGTTCCTTTTTTGACATAAACTCTTTATTTGAATTTTGAATGTACTACATGTTGTTTTTTTACTATGTACGTCATAGTTCATAGTATATAGTGTATACCTTTAAATTATGCACAAATGTCTGGACATGTTTTGAAATGGACTTGTGGAATCGTATAGAAGAAATGTCAAAAAATGCGAGGATCTCCAAGAAAGAGAGAGGAGTGAGAGTGAGGGAGAAAGAAAAGCAAAGTGTTTTTGGGTTCGAATTGAATTTATCGGTTTAGTAGACATGGAAAAACATATGGTCAAGCATACATAATGTGTAATGTACGCCTCTGCCTTGTAAGCACATGTAATATGTATATCCATTATTTGTACTTTGTTCTGCATTTACAGCCAACAACCAATAATAATAATAATACAACCACACATAATGGCTTCTGTACTCTGTTCATTGTACATTGTACATATTACATATTTACGTGTAAATGTGCAGTACTAGTATTATTCTGGGTAAAATATTTCCCTATTCCCTATACGCAAGAGATATACATAGTGTCCTGTGACAGCATTTGGAATGGGTCCTAGTGCATATTATATTCACATATTGTGTGACATGAACAACTGACATCTCATCCTGTTTCACCATTCACCATTAAGCCGAGTCTATAAAGCTAAGTAACTAAGTCCAAAATCTGGATTGACTGAATTTTTTCTCTGTACTTTTCAAGTTTGAAAATTTCGATATTGGGCTTGCAATACTTTTCTATGTACGTTCCACATAAACATGTACATATGGGAACACAAAATAAGACAGGAGTTGTGGTATAATGTAAAATGAATACGTACATATTGACATGCTATGAAAGTGTATTATATAGAATATAGATACAAATACAATACATACAAAGATAAACTGTGATGTTTCGAGCTGGGAGAGATGATGATGGTTGTTGAGTATTTAGGAGAAAAAGGAGATTATGAACAGAATACTACCTCCAAACAGTGTATTAAAGTGGCCGTTTACTTAATGCCTTTCCATTGAGCAAGCAAGCAACTCAGCAAGTCGGGGATGAAAATGAAATGAAAATCTGTGGCTGATGTGGAAACGGATTTTCCTCACCAGGACAATGTCGTATTATTTACACTCTGGCTCTCAGCTTTGGTTTTGTGATGTTGGGATTTTCACATAGGTACGCGTGTGCTCATACCCAAGAATACATACAAGTACCATGTACAGGATGATGATGTAGATTGTAGATTGTACAATGTACACTCAAACTCCAGCACATCTACAATGCAGCATATACTTATATGTACTGTGGTTTCACACAAGTTGTTATGTATAAAGTGTGCTTCTTTACAGTATTTAAGTGCAAACTCATTTGTATTATTTAAATTTAACACAGGAATAATGAGCTGTAAATATGTAAGTTAACTATTATCTATTATTTGCATACCATATAGTTTTTCAGCCAAACAAAACAAAAATAATATTTTATGCTCAAAAATCTAAAATATGTGGAATCGTTCAAGAAAAACAGCAGTATACTAAATTTATTTTATAGGTAGAAAGGAAAAGGGCAAAATTCCAGTGTAATTTTTTTTTGGTATTGCATTGCAATAATTGTTCATTCATTTTGTTCAATGCTTTTAAAAGTCTCAAATAAATACCAAATATTAAATATACAAAGTACAAAGTTGTTACAAAGGTGAAATATAGAGCAAGAAAAATGAAACCAAAAGAGCTGGAATACTAAAGTACGTATCACAGATTTACATTTTTTTGACAGTTGTGAAAACTTGCACAATGCACCAATACAAGAGGTGTAATAGACCCATGTTCTTTAATCTACTTCTCTGAGAGTACAAAATACAAATCCCGAGGAGCTATTGTTGTACAATCAGATTTGAAAGATATAGAGATCAGATTTGAGATCACTTTCCCATTAGTCACGGTCACTATATGGATCATGCATTTACGGATTAAGTATGTGCAAGTTTCCATAATATATTAGATGCATATCAAGCAGACGTATTCTGCATTATGTAATGGGTATGGACTATGGAGTATGAATGCAGTATTCAGTATTCAGACATATGTATAGGAGAGTGGGATATGAGAACCTAATGTAGACGTCAAAGGAATTATTATTCAGTGGATTTGCATTAGGAAAAAATTTACAGAATGTTTGTGTATTTTGTACAACATTTTTTGTAATTCATACTTCATACAAATAATCTGAAGCAAATAGTTTTGTGATTAAACTGAGTATTTATGATACGTTGAAACAGCTTCATTCCAAATCCGCATCACTGAAAAATATACTACAAAATATAAACTCTGTTCTTCAAGTTTCCTTTCCATAGTTCTGTATCATGATTATTGTAATTAGAATTGAATATAAAGTTTAATGTGAGTATTTTCTGTTCTGCAACCTTTTTACAAAGTATTTTTGAACCTGTTTTATGATCGTAGATTGTATATTATGGAAAATGAAACAGAGAGTAGAAGTACTCATTTTTGTTAAAATTATATTCTGATAAAATTCTGTATTACAAAATGAGCATAACATGGTCCGTTAGAAGCCCTTATCAAAGTAAAAAGTACCTCACACACGGAAGTTGATTACGTATGAGTAGAGTTCATAAATACGAGGACGTTTACTTATGAATTTAATATTTTGAATGTGGAATATTTTTGAGGTATGGATAGGTGGGAAGTTGTGGCTGTAGTATGTGAGGGATAATGATGAAAACATGTCACGTGCAAGATATTAACGCTTTGCGATTGGAAGGTGAGAATTGAGAGTCGTTCGAATTTTTACATCTTGGTAAAATCCTCAAGATGTGTAAATTTGAATACTGAATACTGAATTTTGTTTAATTTTTAATTTTCACCAAGCAATAAGGCGCAGCAAAATTTATTTTTAATTAGCAGACGTATGCCCCGAGTCTGCTCTAATACGTCCTTAATTATCGAGATCGTGTTTGAAAAAGAAGAAGGAAAACTTTAGGCTCAAAGATAATGTCTCAGCTATCAGTTTGCAAAACTTTGTCTCCGTGGTTCTCAGATACAGCGGCATTTCGTTACTCGAGGTCATGTCAAGGGACAAGAGGACAGTTGGTTCTATGCACGCAAAAATTTTAGGGAAAATATATGCACGTACTTGCAAGAGCAGAGGAAGGACAGGGAGGCAAAAAGTTTTTATCGAGTAAAATGGTCCCTTCAAAAACCCAATTTTTGAAAGGGCACCCTGTGCTAAGCTGATGTTACATCAACCTCCAACTACATCATGCTACTCACATTGCCTTCTACAATTATTTTGTTTTTCGAGTTTTCAAAAAATCCTTTAGATGTAGGAAATTTCAGGTGAAAATAAAATCAAGTCCGTTTTCAAACCACTTTTTGATTCGGAACAAGAGTAATTTTTTTATCATGTTAGTGCACCAATATAATATCGATGAAGATATAGTATTATGTGAAGCGGCCAGTACTTTGAGAAAAATACGTAAGGTTTGTTGTATCTCATTTCCATTAAGAAATATTCCTAATATTAAATTCATAAGTAAACGCCCTCGTAACCCGATGAAGAACGTTCGTCTATTAGACGTCACATTTTGTCAGCCTAACGTCTACAACGTCAGCAGGACGTTTGAAGACGTCTACTAGACGATCGTTCTTCATTGGGGTATGAAAATTAGGTCCTATCTTTTTACATGCAAAATCCGTATGTACGTCAGTATGTAAAAGTTCAAAAATTTTGGTGCC